>SEYY01008652.1:0-7500 GCA_009176605.1 Armadillidium nasatum | reverse complement strand
TCAAAAATTGCTTTTAGCTTACTATCTATAGCATTCGAAAAGCCAAAAATTCATTGTCACAATTATGACTTTAAATAAATAACACTCATAAAATAATATGTAAATCTAGAGCCGTGGTAGTGAAGTAAGAATTGCAATATGTGGATAAAATACATCTAAATTTGCAGTGCCAGTCTATAAGACATTTAAATATAAAAAAGGACCATTCCCTTTTAATCTGACACATTTAAAACGGCAACTATAATCTTTTTACGATTAGCAAAATGGTTACATATAAATGGTATTATAGAAATATTTATTAATTTCTGAAGTTGCTGAAGGTCTAAACTCTGATTTACAGTTTCTTATATTCATTTTGTTAGATATTTAAAATAAATAGTTTACCAAAAAATATAACTGTAAACCGGAAATAAGAACACCTAAGATTAAAACTGTTCTTAGAAATTACATCTGATGAGCTTTCAGAAAATGTATCACAAACATTTTACAGGTGTCGCATGCGGTTCTTGAAATTGAAATATTCTATTCTAAATTTCATGAAGTGATTGATAATACTTGATTACCTTAAACCTAAAGAAATAATCTTCACAAAAATTTTGTAATTTGTATTTTCACTTTCTCAAATTATGTAATTTCTCAACCTACAGAATATACTTATTTCATCTGTATTAATCTGATCCCTGAAGGCCTATCAGAAGTGCCCATAACTCTTAACATTAGCAGAGAGAAATTTGCTTTTATTAATAATTTTGAAATTGTTCCACTTTTGAACAAACAGTTTCCTGAAGAGGATGCTATCAAAAAGAGAGATTGTTGAATCGGAATTTTTATGGTGACTAACCACATACTTTTTATTTTTACTCAACTTTCATTGAGGCTTCTGACCTCAACTCAGCTTAAGTATTTTAGTTCCATAACTGATTCATTAATATTTCTGGGAGCTAATTCATAATTGGTGTATGACTAAAATAGGTTTCTCTTCAACTAACTATTTTATGCTTTGTTTTTCGAATTTTAGTTAAACCTATTTTATAAACAATTTGAAAAATTGGTAAGAAAATAACATTAAAATAAGTTATAATAGAATCACTGTAGAAAGCAAATGCTTAAATTATATATATATATATATATATATATATATATATATATATATATATATATATATATATATATATATATATATATATATATATATATATATATATATATATATATATATATATATATATATATATATATATATATATATACAGGTGGCAAGGGCCTGAAGCCTACTAATTTTCACCAGAGTTGGGAAATTAACAGATCCTGTTCGTTAAAGGCCGACATATACCGATACACGGCGTTTGAAAGTGGGCAATTCAAAGGAAATTGGGAAATCAAATAAAGGGATTGTGTTCCATACTTTACCAGTAGAGCAGATACAAGATTGAGCATTAATGCTAAATCTGAGGTCAGAGAGTTGGACAAAGAAAGGATGAGAATGTGAAGAAAGGCGGGTTGCAATAGCTCAGCTCAATGGAGGAGGTATGCGAAGAGAGAGAGTTCAGAAGAGCAATGTCCGTTGTAATAGCTGTACTATAGAGAGAGTGAAGCAACAATACGATGGGCAGAAAGAAACTGAAGAAAGTTAATGAGATGTGAGGAGTTGTTAAGATGAAAAGCCGTAGACTCCACCTTTTCAAGGAGAGCAATATGAGTGGAACCACCCAGGATGTGTGAGGCATACTTCAAACAGTGGTGAATAACACCCCTATAAAGAGGAAACAGCTGGGGTGGGATAAAAATTCTGAAGGCTTATCAGAACACCCAACCTCTTAGTGACTTGTTTAGAGAAGTTATGTGAACTTTCCAAGAAAGATCACAAGAAAAAGAAACACTGAGAATATTAAGGACAGACGAAGATTCGAGTTGTGTATTTACGAGGAAAATGTCATAGTTGTGTTGAAGGTTGTGTCCAGTAGAGATGGAGGAATTGAGCTTTTGAGGCATTAAAAACAACCATATTTTCTCTGGCCCAATTTGAAATACGAGAAAGATTAGATTAGTTATTCTAAGGTCACCATTCTAACTTCAATTAGCTGCTGTAGAGAGGCGTCTTTCAAATTGAAAGGAGTAATGAAGGGTGGAGTTATCGGTATAGGAGTGGATATGTGATTGAAGTAAAATAGAGAGAAGGCCATTAATAAAGAGCAGAAAAAGTGTTGGTGATAGGAAAGAACACTGAAGAACACCACTATTAACAGATTTAAAGGATGAACAGTGGCCGTCTACAACAGCTCCTATAGAACGACTGGAAAGGAGATCAGAGATTCCGAAAGAGGGTAGTGTAGAAATTAAAGCTTTGTGCCAGACTCTATCGAAAGCTTTCCATATGTCCAGTGCGACAGCAAACGATTCTTTGAAATACCAAAGAGCGGAGGACAAAGTGTCAAAAAGAAGGGAAAGAATATCACCAGTAGAGCGATTCTTACGAAAGCCATACTGGTGATATGAGATAAGATTAGAAGAATTGAGTTGTTTCCAAACTTCTTGTTAAGGATAGATTCGAAAATTTTAGAAAGAACAGTGGTCAAAGAAATGGAGCGGTAGGTAGAGAGTTGAGAGAGATCTCCTTTCTTCGAAACAGGCTGAATGAGCGTACGTTTCCAACAAGAAAGGAATACCGAAATAGAAAGACATGGGGGAAATAGTTTACCATGGCAGGGTGCAAGCACGGAAGCACAGGTTTTGAGAATCACAGAGAAAGAGTAGAAATGATGTCTGTAGAAGAAATAATAATTTTTAAGCATAAATGAGCTGAATGAGCAATAGTGTGTGAATATATATATATATATATATATATATATATATATATATATATATATATATATATATATATATATATATATATATATATATATATATATATTATATATATATATATATATATATATATATATATAAACAAACGAAAACAACGAACGAAATTACAAACCTATCCTCCCTCAAATCAGCAATCAAACATCTCACCCACACAATCCAGAAAGCAGCCAACATATATATACATCCCAAAAGGTCACATTAAAAAATACAAACCAAACCTTACCCCCGAAATCACTTCTCTCATAAAACAAAGGAACGCACTTAAACTCCAAAACAACCCCACACTACACACCAAAACACAAATAGAAAACCTAAACAACCAGATATCAACCCAAATAAAAACTCACACAACCAACTACTATCAAAACTACCTCGTTAAAAACTTGGACAACACAAACAGCAAAAGAGTCTGGAAAACAATCCACAACGCAAAAAACAACCCACTTCCCATTCACGAAACACCAACCAATCCTACAACACAAACTCCATTGACCACCAAACATCATATCAACTTACTGGCCACACATTTCGCTAAACAAAGCAACTTACCCACTCACCCCCAAAACAGGAAGATAATAAAAAAACTGAAAAAACTATAAAACAACCAAAACAACTTAATCGTCTTCACACCCACAATCACACAAAACACCATTAAAACCATCAAAAGCTCTCCAGCAACTGGCCCAGACAACATATCGAACATTCACCTAAAACACCTATCTAACCACACAACCACATACTTAACCTCCATCTTCAACAAATCCATCCAACTCAACTATATCCCTCCCCAATGGAAAAAAGCACTAATCATTCCTAAACTAAAACCTGGCAAAGACCCATCAAACCCCTCCTCATATCGCCCAATCTCCCTCCTATCCACAATCTCAAAACTAATTGAAACACTAATACTAAATTCTATCCTCCAATTCATCCCACAACAAAGCTTCCAACACGGTTTCAAACCCAACCACTCCACCACCACAGCTCTCACCAACATCATCCAACCAATTATAAACGGACTAAACCATAAACCACACCACAAAACTATATTAATAGCAATAGATATAAACAAAGCCTTCGATACTGTCCCAAGACACAATCTAATCCATAAAATCCTCCAATCCAACATTCCAACAAACATCAAGAAATGGTTAGCCTAACTTCCTATTAGGAAGAACCGCCCAAATACAACAAAACGGCCAAAAATCTCGGACCATAAACATAAGAAACGGAGTACCCCAGGGAGCCATACTATCCCCCACACTATTTAACCTATACACAGCAGACCTCCCTCAACCCCAAACAACACACACCCACATTACCTCTTACGCCGACGACATAACTATTGCCACCACCCACCAAAACCTCGATACCGAAACAACAATCACACAAAACTACTTAACACAAATCCAAACATGGCTGACAAAAAATCGGATGACGGCATCCCCAAACAAATCCTCCATAACCCTCATAACATCAGACAAACACCTATCCAACACCCACCCACAAGTTCTCCTAAACAACACTCCCATACCCCACAACAAAACTCCAAAGATTCTCTGCCTAACCTTTAACCCCCACCTCACTTTCACCAAACACATCCAAAATACCACCTCAGCCGTAAACAGAAAACTCAACATCCTCAAAACAGTGGCCAACACAGACATAAACAACGACATACAAACCTCTATTGCCATCTACAAACAATTTATACGCCCTACTATCAACTATGCCTCCCCTGTCTGGCACCCAATGCTCTCCAATCAAAACTTAATGACACTCCAAATAACACAAAATAGAGCCCTCCGCACAATTACCGGCTGCACACCCACAACCCCCTCAACAACACCTACATAATGAAACCAAAATACTACCTATAAAAAACCACCTCGAAATGATAGGCACTCAATTTTACGCAAAAACCCGCCTACCCACACACCCATGCCACAACACCCTCCTCCATCCTACCAATCACAGACTAAAACAACCGCCATCATCCACTGGTTCCTTCTACAAACAAATCCTAAATCACATACCCCCACTCCACCCCAATACACAACAACCAAACATATTCACACTCAACTAACGCATTCCTACTTGATAAACAGACCACCAAACAACATCCTTAACACCCCCCTCCCGAAATAAACCCCGACTTCAGCAACCTCCCAAGACACTCACAAATCTCATTAGCAAGATTGAGATGTGGGCACCACCCTAACTTACAACAATACAAACACAAATACAATATAAATCAGACAACATTACCCACGTGTACCAAATGCGGAGAGGCCCCGGAGACCGCGAAACACTTTCTATTACACTGTCCTTCCATTTTTCGCTCCAGAATCTCCTGGGGCATCACTTCCTTGGAAGATCTCTGGACGAGGCCAACTGCGGCGAGCGGCTTCATTAGCGAAGTTTGGCCACCTCAGCGTGGGGTGGTCAGGGGTGAGAAGGGTAAAAAAAAAAAAAAAAAAGGTAAAAGGTGTGTGTGTGTGTGTATATATATATATATATATATATATATATATTATATATATATATATATATATATATATATATATATATATATATATATATTATATATATATATATATATATATACTTTGTTGAACATCACCTCACTTCTTCTAGACCTCACCTCTTATTCTTGACCGAAACTCAGAAGTTTGAGAGTTCTGACTGCAAATCCTATTTTTTCCCCTCCTATTGTCTCTATCCTCAATTTTCAGTCAAAGGCGGATGTTGCGCATACGTGAGCAACGATGTCGTTTGTTCTCTTGTTTCTAATTTGGAGTCTTCCGAATTTTCTAACTTGTGGCTTAGGCTCTCTTGCCATTCTACGACTAAATTTATTTGTTCTGTTTATTTATCTCCAAATTTCACTGACTATCCTAAATTCTTTGACTATCTAAACTCCAAAGTAGACCACATTCTCTCTTCTTCTCCTTTCTCGGAAATCACCATATTAGGTGAATTCAATGTTCACCACAGGCAATGGCTTTCTTCTAGTTCTCATGATACAGCAGGGGAACGTGCCTTATATTTCGCTATCCAAAACGACCTTGAGCAGTTAGTGTAGCTCTCTACTCGTATCCCTGATCTACATTTGACTAGACCCTTTTCTAACTTCTAATCCTTCTCCTTATACTGTTAAGCTCTTTCCTCCTCTGGATTCCTCCGATCATCATCTTATCTCTGTATCCTCTCCTATCTTTTCAAGTCTTCCGCAAGAAAGACCCCCTTATGTTGAAAGGAAACGTTTTTGGCATTTCGGTGCCGCAGGCTGGTCGGTCTTGCGGTCGTACTTCTTCGATTTCCCGTGTAATGATTATTGCTTCCGTGAGAGGGGTCCCTCGGAGTGTGCTGAACGCATAACCGAGGTGATTCTCTCCTGCATGGAGGCATACATTCCATTTTCTTTCCGTTCTACTAAACCCAACACACCTTGGTTTAGCTCTACTTGTTCTCACGCTATCCGCCGCAGGGATGCTGCCTTCAGGAATTACTGTCGTCTTCAAACTCCAGAAACTCACGCAACTTATATTTCATTCCGAAATCGTTCAAAATCTATACTTCGTAACACCAAAAACTCTTTTTCTCCGTAAAAAATGCAATAATCTTTCTGGTTCCTCTTCCTCACGCTCTTTCTGGCATTTTGCAAAAAATGTCAACTCTTACTTGCTTTTTCCTCTTTCTCTCCTTTAGTATCTTCCGACGGCACAACTGCTGTTTTACCTTCTTTTAAAGCTGAACTCTTCGCTCAAAGTTTTGCCTCTAATTCTACCTTAGACAATTCCGGAGCTATTCCTCCTCCTTCAACTCCCTCCAACTCATTCCTAAAATAATTTCTTCTAAAGACGTTATTTCCGCTCTCTCTGAGCTTAATACTAAGAAGGCGTACGGTCCTGATGGTATTCCTCCTGTGGTTCTTTAAACTTGTGCTTCCGAGCTTGCACCTTGCCTTGGTAAACTATTTCGTCTTTGTCTCTCTACTTCAACCTTCCCTTTTTGCTGGAAACGTGCGCTCATTCAGCCTGTGCCGAAGAAGGGGATCCCTCTCAACCCTCCAACTACCGTCCCATTTCTTTGACCTTCGTTCTCTCTAAAGTTTTTGAATCTATCCTTAACAGGAAGATTTGGAAACATTTCAATTCTTCTAATCTTATCTCTGATCGTCAGTATGGCTTTCGTAAGAAACGCTCTACTGGTGATCTTCTTTCCCTCCTCTCTGACCCTTGGTCCTCCGCTCTTCGGCATTTCGGTGAATCCTTTGCTGTCGCGCTAGACATATCGAAAGCCTTCGATAGGGTCTGGCACAAAGCTTTAATTTCCATACTCTCCTCTTTCGGTATCTATCCTTCCTCTGTAATCTTCTCTAATTTCCTTTCCGGTTCTATAGCCGCTGTTTTAGACGGGCACCGTTCTTCTATTAAACCTATTAACAGTGGTGTTCCTCAGGGTTCTATCCTATCCCCAACACCTTTTCTACTTTTCATTAATGATCTTTTTTCTATTACTTCATCTCCTATCCACTCCTATGCTGATGACTCCACACTTCATTACTCCTTTCAATTTGAAAGACGTCCATGCCAACAGCAGTTATTAGACTCGAGAAGAGTAGCCTTGGAG
>SEYY01008651.1:22500-25000 GCA_009176605.1 Armadillidium nasatum | reverse complement strand
TACATAATGTTATTATTCAGTAATAAAAATAATGATAATAGTAATAATAATAATAATAATAATAATAATAAATAATAATAATAATAATAATAATAATAATATAATAAATAAATAAATAAATAATAATAATAATAATAAAATAAATAAAATAATAAAATATAATAATAAATAATAAATAATAAATTAATAAATAAATAATAATAATAATAATAATAATAATAATAATAATATAATAATAATAAAAATATAATAATAATAATAAAAAATAATAATAATAATAATAATAATAATAATAAATAATAATAATAATTTAAATGATATTAATAACACTTATATTAATTGAAATAATAACAACTAATGAAAATGAATAATAATAAAAAAGAACAATAATAATAATAATAATAATAATAATAAAATAATAATAATAATAAATAATAAAAATAATAATATAAATATAATAAATAATAATAAAAATAATAATAATAATAATAATAATAATAATAATAATAATAATAATAATAATAATAATAATAATAATAATAATAATAATAAATAATAATAAATAAATAAATAATAATAATAATAATAATAATAATAATAATAATAATAATAATAATAATAATAATAATAATAATAATAATAATGGAAAATCGTAATGTTTGCATTCGTCTTTTTTATATTGAAAATTAACGCAAAATGAAGGCCATTAACGGACCCATTAAAAGAGAGAGAAACATAAAATGCAATTCGTAAATATATAATATATATATATATATATATATATATATATATATATATATATATATATATATATATATATATATATATATATATATATATATATATATATATATATATATATATATATATATATATATATATATATATATATCAGGGAATATGTAGAGAGCAGGCAAAGGAGGCACTATCTACCTCTAATATTCGTGACCAAATTACTGAAAAAATTGGCATAAATATAAATTATAATTAATGAAAAAGAAAAGAGAAAACCCATTTAAAAAATCATATAAACACACACATACACATAAGGAAACACATACACATATACACAAGCACGAAAACATATACACGTTCAATCTGAGGTAAAAATAATAAAATATTCCGACCTAACTCATAAGTTTAACTCTCTTTCGTCCTCACAAACAGCCTAGAACATTAAGGTAGTTACGAAATAATATTACTGAATGTTTCTGAAATACAAACGATTTGGCAAGGTTCTCTAAGTAGTTCTTTTTTTTTTGCGTTAGTTTTCGTTCGAGTTACCGTACGAATTATTTAAGAAAACATTAAAGAATTATTGGTCTTATTCACAGAATATATATATATATATATATATATATATATATATATATATATATATATATATATATATATATATATATATATATATATATATATATATATATATATATATATATATATATATATATATATATATATATACCAAGAAACGCTTTATAGAGTACCTTATGGTACTATCCGAAAAAAAGTAGAATTTGACAGAACACTTGATGCATAAAGCTGTTGTGCACTCATAACAGCTGTCACATACACGCACACACACATGCATATATATATATATATATATATATATATATATATATATAAATATATAATATATATATATATATATATTATATATATATATATATATATATATATATATATATATATATATATATATATATATATATATATATATATATATATATATATATATATATATATATATATATATATATATATATATATATATATATATATATATATATATATATATATATATATATATATATATATATATATATATATATATATATATATATATATATATATATATATATATATATATATATATATATATATATATATATATATATATATATATATATATATATATATATATGCTCTTCCAATACGTGATCTAACAACAAGTTATTATTCCAATATGTGATCTACCAACGAGAAGAAAACATGGTCATTTTCAATGCCTCAAAAACTCAATTCCTCAATCTCTCCACTCGACACAATCTTCCACACAACTATATCTTCTTCGAAAACACACAACTCAAACATTCATCTGTTCTTAATATTCTCGGCGCATCCTTTTCTCGTGATCTTTCTTGGAAAGATCACATTACTTCTCTTTCTAAACAAGCTTCTAAGAGGTTGGGTGTTTTGAGGCGCCTTCAGAATTATTTTTCGCCACCCCTTGAGAAGGTAGAGTCTAGGGGTTTTCGTCTCATCAACTCTTCTGCTCTTAGTAACTCTCTCCAATCTCTTTCTGCCTGTCGAATTGTTGTGTCACTCTCTCTATACTATCGCTATTACAACGGACATTCTTCTTCTGAACTCTCTCGTTGCATACCTCCTCCTTTGAGAAGAGCTCGAGAGACACGCCTTTCTTCACAGTCTCATCCTTTCACTGTCCAACTTTCAGACCCCAGACTTAACCGCTATGCTCAATCTTACATATACT
>SEYY01008651.1:15000-17500 GCA_009176605.1 Armadillidium nasatum | reverse complement strand
TATATATATATATATATATATATATATATATATATATATATATATATATATATATATATATATATATATATATATATATATATATAATTGAGGCAGATAAAACATGGTCGTTTTCAATGCCACAAAAACTCAATTCTTCCATCTTTCTACTCGGTACAACCTTTCACACAACTAAGAAATCTTCTTCGAAAATACTCGACTCAAATCTTCATCTGTCCTCAACATTCTCGGTGTTTCTTTTTCTCGTGATCTTTCTTGGAAGATGACATTACTTCTCTTTCTAAACAAGTTTCTAAGAGGTTGAGTGTTCTGAGTCACCTTTGCGATTTTTTTAAGCCACCACAGTTGTTTGCTCTTTATAAGGGTGTTGTTCGCCCCTGTATGGAGTACGCCGCCCACATCTGAGGTGGTTCCACACATACAGTTCTTCTCGAAAAGGTGGGGTCTAGGGCATTTCGTCTTATAAACCCTTTTGCTCTTACTAACTCTCTCCAATCTCTTTCTGCCCGTCGAATTGTTGCGTCACTCTCTCAGTATTATCGCTATTACAACGGACACTGTTCTTCTGAACTCTCACGTCGCATAACTCCTCCATTGAAAAGGGCTTATGCTACTCGACTTTTGCCCAGTCTCGTCCTTTCTCTGTCCAACTCTCTGACCCCAGACTTAATCTCTTTGCTCAGTCTTACATGTACTCTACTGGTAAAGACTGGAACACACTCCCTTAATCTTTTTTCCCAACTTCCTTTGACTTGTACACTTGTAAACGCTGTGTATTGTGTCGTGTCGGCCAATGTTGTCCAGATTTCCGACTTCTTTCCCAACTCTGGTGGAGATTCGTAGGTCTTTGGGCTTTGCCCACCAGAGGATATATATATATATATATATATATATATATATATATATATATATATATATATATATATATATATATATATATATATATATATAGAGAGAGAGAGAGAGAGAGAGAGAGAGAGAGAGAGAGAGAGAGAGGGAGATAGATGATCACTGGGGAACAAATTTAAATTTTTTTCTATTGAATTAGATGTAACACTGCATTTATAGCTAATTTATTCTGTCAGATCCTTATATTTCTGAACACCTCTCCTCCTTTATCATATCATAAAAATTTTTTCCTCAATACTCCTAAAGTCTTCTCGCAGTTACACATATATATATATGCAACTACATTATTATCTAGATATTTGTACCTATTGTTATATTTTTTTTGTATTATGTATTTTTTTTTATGTAACGCCCTAAAAATATTTTTGCCGACATCATTTTAATATTATTAAAGTAAGCTATAATTCTCATAGGATGCAATAAGTTTCTCGAGCGCTCCTGTTTCTGTAGAATATTCTAGAGCGACAACTAAAATATATAAAAGCGACTCGTTCCCGGAGTCAGTCAGTCAGTCAGTCAGTCAGTCAGTCAGTCAGTCAGTCAGTCCTATTTAGTTAGTTAATTAAGTTTTGACAACGACATAATGTTGATTAGCAAATTGTGTGTAATTTTTCATCGTAATTAAATAGGTTTGATCTAAATAGACGTAATTTCCATTTTACCTACTAATCCCTATTTCTAGTTTAATTTCATAAATTTTTAAGTACCCATTTCATAATAAGTAACTATTTAAACCAGATCTTTTTTTTTTTATATTTCAAATTTCTTCAAAATTTGTGAATTAAAGGCTTTATATACCTTTACAAATTGGCAGAACAATGAAGCAATATGTCATGAAGCACTACAAAGTTCAGATGTAAAAACAACCTCTGATTCCTTCTGCTATATAGAAACTTCATTTTCCTGTCGGAGAAAAAAATGTAATTGATCCATCCACCTTTAGTGAGCAGAGATAAAATCATATTTCCTCCTTTGCATATCAAACTAGGCCTCATTAAACAATATGTAAAAGCTTTAATACGAACGGAGAGTGTTTTAAATACATAATTTCGAAATTACTAAGTTTAAGTTATGAAAGAATCAAGGCGGGGATTTTCGACAGCATACAAATAAGAACATTAATTAAAGACAGGAATTTTCTTAATTTCATGAATGAAAGCGAGAAAAATTCCTAGTTCTTATTCGTGGACTTGGTAGAAAACTTTTTAGGTAACTATAGGGCGAATAACTACGAAGAAATAGTAAAAAAAAAAAAATTCTTAAGAGACTACAAAGAGTTAGATTGTTATATAAGCGGGAATTGCATTTTTTTTTTTTAAATAGACATCTTGACTAATTTTCAAGTAATTTAGGTGATGTAAGTGACGAACAAGTGGAGAGATTTCACTATGATATAAAAATTATGGAGTAACGGTATATCAAGGGAGCTGGGATTCCCACATGATGGCTGATAACTGCTATGTACTTGAAAAGAGACATGCCATCAACAAGCAAATACGCTAGAAAATCTAATAAAAGAAAAATTTTGCCGCAGTAAAAGTTCATATATTTTTTAAAAATCATTTATATCTTTATTATGCAATAATTACGT
>SEYY01008650.1:90000-92500 GCA_009176605.1 Armadillidium nasatum | reverse complement strand
ATATATATATATATATATATATATATATATATATATATATATATATATATATATATATATATATATATATATATATATATATATATATATATATATATATATATATAAATATATATATATATATAATATATATATATATATATATATATATATATATATATTTAGTCTTCTACGGCACCATACAATAAGGAAAATTTGCTTCTTGCATTATGTATATTTACTCCAACAACCTACTTCGTTACAGACCCTTTTGAGCTATTGAAGTTTATTAAGAAACATATTAGATGATTATATCTACATTAAGTATCCAACAATATGATAGAGAGAGAGAAGAGAGAGGAGAGAGAGAGAGAGAGAGAGAGAGAGAGAGAGAGAAGAGAGAGAGAGAGAGAGAGAGAGAAGAGAGAGAGAGAGAGAGAGAAGAGAGAGAGAGAGAGAGAGAGAGAGAGAGAGAGAGAGAGAGAGAGAGAGAGAATTATATGACAGTATTTAAGATTTATTAATCTATAATTGTATTTTTCTCGCTCTTTCTTGAATTTTGTTCTAGTTTTACCAATTTACATTTCACACTTTTGAACTCAGACATATTCTCAATTTTTATTTTAACATTAAAATTATTCCTAACCTTTTTCAAAGAATGATATAATATAAGATGTGCACTTCTAAAATGTTTTTATTTTGGATTCATCTAGGCAATTATTGTTGACAGTGTCTTTTCAACAATGGTTTGGCCAACACTTTACAGTATCTCACCATAATTTTATAACAACCGTATCTGTCAACCCTAAAATTTGGAAGGACGGAATAAATACTCTTACGATTTCCTAATATGATAAACAATGATAATAATGATAAACAATAATATGATAATAATGAAAACAATGATAATAACGAAAAATAATAATGATAAACAATAATAATGATAAACAATATGATAATAATGATATACAATAATATGATAATAATGATAAACAATAATATGATAATAATGATAAAATGTTAAACAATGAAAATAACGATAAACAATAATGATAAACAATGATAAACAATAATACACATTTGTAAAGAAGGAATTGAGTTGAACTAGTTAAGAGTTGGTTTTAATCAGTAGAAAAAATATAAAAATTTTATTCAGTTCAATTATTATTATTATTATTATTATTATTATTATGATTATTATTATTATTATTATTATTATTATTATTTTTATTATTATTATTATTATTATTATTATTATTATTATTATTATTATTATTATTATCAATATTATTATTATCATCATTTTCATTATTATCATTATTATAATTATCATTGTCATCATCATTTTAATTCTTATTACTATTATTATTATAATTATTATCTTTATTCTTAGTCGTAGTAGTAGTAGTAATACAAATAATTGTAGTAGCAGCATAAAATTCTTTCTTTTTCTTGCATAATAAATTCTTGCGTAATAAATTCCTTTTAAAGCTTTTGGACTCCCAGGCGACAATTTTGTTTTGGATAAAAAAAAAAAAAAAATCATAAGTTTTGTGAAATGTCTATATAAATATATATATATATACTATTTATATATATATATATATATATATATATATATATATATATATATATATATATATATATATATATATATAATATATGTTATATATATATATTGGTAATAGAATGGTAAGCAAAATATATTTTGGAAAAAAATACTAGTTAAGAGGGTTCCCAGCCTTTAGAATCATGATAAAAAAAAATAAAAGTATAAAATTTTAGAAAAAATGAACAAAAAAAAAGTTTATAAAATACGTTCTTTAATTTAAAAATTTTACCAATTTTTTCTCTTTTTAAAATATAAAAATTTTTCTAAAAAAAAAAAAAAAAAAAAAAGAAGAAGAAAAATTTTTTTTTTTTTTTATATATATATATATATATATATATATATATATATATATATATATATATATATATATATATATATATATATATATATATATATATATATATATATATATATATATATATATATATATATATATATATATATATATATATATATATATATATATATATATATTATATATATATATATATTTTTTTTTTTTTTTTTTTTTTTTTTTTTTTTTTTTAGGAAGAGGAATTAGCAGAGCGTTCATTTTTTTCCTTTTTTTCTTTTCACGCAGGATAGAGATATCTTGATGGAATAGATTTCGCACGAATCGTGATGAAATGTAAAAGGCACGACTTTTTGGAGTTGTAAACGACGATAATTTTAGAAAGCAGCGCCTTCCCGGCAAATAGCAAGTACTACAAGAACAATCAGAGTTTAATTAGTATTATAATTTTTAGTTGAAAGAAAAGAGATTAGAAAATAAACCTCTGTGTACACGTCTATGCATTCTATGCACTCCGTGGGGCTTTTCCCCCACCGAATCAGTCAAATAGGAAGTTTAGAAAAGATCTATTATGTTGAGTTTAACTCTAGGAAAATCAGAGATACCATCTGGTAGTG
>SEYY01008650.1:70000-82500 GCA_009176605.1 Armadillidium nasatum | reverse complement strand
AAATTTAACGTCTTCATCTACATAATCATGTGTTAACAGATTTCCGCATCGAGAATACTTGCAAATCTTCGATTAAATAGAGTTCAGGTTAATCTTCGTCCATGTTTTTGGTTTTCTAGAGTTTTTATTAATCTTCACCTGTGTTTTTTGTTTTATAGAGTTCAGGTTAATCTTTATCCGTGTCTTCGGTTTTATAGAGTTCTTATTATCCTTCGTCTGTGTTTTTGATTTATAGAATTCTGATAAATCTTCGCCTGTGTACTTGGTTATATAGAGTTCATGTTAATCTTCGCTTGTGTCTTTGGTTCTGATTAATCTTCATCTGTCTTTAGTTATATAGAATTCAGGTTAATCTAAGTCTGAGTTTTTTGTTTTATAGAGTTCTCATTAATCTTTGTCAGTTTTTGGTTTTATTGAGTTCAGGTTAATTTTTGTCTGTGTTTTTGGTTTTATAGAGTTCTGATTAATCTTCGTCTGTGTCTTTGGTTATATAGAGCTTAGGTTAATCTTCGTCTGTGTCTTTCTTTATATAGAGTTCTGATTAATCTTCGTCTGTGTCTTTGGTTTTATAGAGTTCTGATTAATCTTCGTCTGTGTCTTTTGTTTTATAGAGTTTTGATTAATTTTGGTATGGAATTTTGATTAATCTTCGCCCGTGTCTTAGGTTATATAGAGTTCAGGTTAATCTTCGTCTGTCTCTTTGGTTTTATAGAGTTCTGATTAATCTTCATCTGTGTCTTTGATTTTAAAGAGTTCTGATTAGTTTCCTCTGTTTTTTTGTTTTATAGAGTTCTGATTAATCTTCGTCTGTGTTTTTGGTTTTATAGAGTTCTGATTAATCTTAGTCTGTGTCTTTGGTTTTATAGAGTTCTGATTAATCTTCGTCTGTGTTTTTGGTTTTATATAGTACAGGTTAATCTTCGCCTGACTTTGATTTTATAGAGTTCTGATTAATCTTCGTCTGTGTCTTTGGTTATATGAACTTTTAAAATTTTCATTTGAGTCGTCGGTTATATAAAATTATGATTAATTTTTTATCCAAGTCTTCAATTACACACAGTTATTATTACTAATCTTCAGCCGAATTTTCGGTTATGCAGAATACGGCTAATCATCATCCGAGTCTTTTTTATAGTTATTCTTCATCTGAGACTTCGATTTTATAAAGTTATAGTTAATCTTCGTCCATCTTCGGATATTTAGAATTCATTTGCCGTACTTTGCCGTGTTTTGAAGACCTTTGACGCTGGAAATATAGTAACAAGTAACTTCTCATCTCTCCTACGTGAAAAGAAATGGCCTTTAATTGATATGAATGAAGTCCATACGGTAATTCTTATGACATGAGATTTGAGAGTTCACCATTAATTAATAGCTAATTTGCGTATTTTTCACCTCTACTTCAATACAAAAAACATGAAGTTCATCTAACTACTTCAACTTTTTTGAAACTCTAGATCTATATATTGGAATCGTTTCTCTCTTTAGATTGTAGTCCTCGTTACCAAATCAGATCACAAGCTTTAAGTTTTATCCGTGCTTAAAAACTGCTCATCCTCAAGAACTCCTTCATCGTCAAATCAGCTTCTATATCTTATTTGATCTACTTTTGAAGAAAGAATCATAACACAACAAGAAATTGCAGTTTTGCTTCCTCCCAGATTTTGCTGAATGGAACAGTCACACTCAATTTATAATCTGAATTCATTAGCGGTGAACTAAGCAAAATAATTTATACTGTTTAATTTAGCTTTGCATATAAAAATTAATAACAACATTTCATAGTGCATAACTCTCCACTAATACCGATAAATACTCTCTCTCTCTCTCTCTCTATAATATATATATATATATATATATATATATATATATATATATATATATATATATATATATATATATATATATATATATATATATATATATATATATATATATATAATGAATTTTTAAGTCTGCTATACTGGGATTCGAACCATCGACCTCTTGGATGGTAAGCAAGAAAGTTACTAACCGAGCCAAGAGAGTACAAAAGAAGAGCCACGTCGGGAAGTCTCAAGAAATACTTATCAAGCAGACTCTCGAACGGGCCCCTCCCGACTGCACTCTGACACGGAGTAACGAGGTCGACGTTCTATCCCTCTTTCGCAGACTGATATAATATATATATCAAATCTTTTTAAATCCACTAACTGCTCGTAGATTAAAAATATTTTGAATTTTTAAGTCTGCAATACTGGGATTCGAATCATCGACCTCTTGGATGGTAAGCAAGAGCGTTACTAACCGAACCAAGACAGTACAAAAGAGGAACCTGTACTGTCTTGGCTCGGTTAGTAACGCTCTTGATTACCATCCAAGAGGTCGATGGTTCGAATCCCAGTATAGCAGACTTGAAAATTCAATATATATATATATATATATATATATATATATATATATATATATATATATATATATATATATATATATATATATATATATATATATATATATATATATTGTAACTATTTCTTTTTATGCTTTATTTTTAAAAGTAGCTCCACTCTTTTCCATTCGTATAATTAGGAGTTAAAACATTTTAGTTGGCTTCCTCTTTTTAAAAGAAAACTTATGGAAATGGGAAGCCATTTTATAAAACTTATAAGATTATGTTTCTCTTATCTCTCTCTCTCTCTCTCTCTCTCTCTCTCTCTCTCTCTCTCTCTCTCTCTCTCTCTCTCTCTCTCTCTCTCTCTCTCTCTCTCTCTCTCTCTCTCTTGCTTTTATCTTGTTCGTTTCTTTTGGAAAAGAAATGTACAATAATTTAAGTATAAATACAACACGATTTCACTTCCTATATTCTTTCACAGCTTAGTAGAGAAGTATTAAAATTGTTGGCTTAAAAATTCAGTCAAATTCAGTTAACATTGGAAAAAAATTATATATATTTTATTTATTATTTAAAAATAATAAATAAATAAAGATAGCTAATATTAGCTATTACAGTTCAATATAGGACTGAATAAGTAACCATGTGATACAATGAATGCCTATGTTGATATCTTAAAGAATAAATTCAATTTTTATTTTGAAGAAGAAAAAGAAGAAAAAAGAAGAAAAAGAAAAAGAAATATTCTCAAATATTTGCATTGTATTATTTTATTACTACTATAATTATTATTATTATTATCATTTATCATTATTAGTAGTAGTAGTCGTAGTATTAATTATAATATGGTAATTTTTACTGTATTTATTTATGAGAGAAAAAACTAATATTAGATATTTGTAACAAATTCTTATATATATATATATATATATAATATATATATATATATATATATATATATATATATATATATATATATATATATATATATTATATATATATATATATATATATATAATATATTATATATATATATATATCATTTCAATTTATTTTTTTACTTTTACTTTTAAAAAATTCCAGTCTTTTTGAAAATTGTTTAAAAAAAATAAAAAATATTTACAAGTTTTTGATTCGGTTGCTTGTATATTTTATTAAATGTTTATAATTGAATTAATAGAATCCATTTATATATATATATATATATATATATATTATATATATATATATATATATATATATATATATATATATATATATACATTAATAAAAGTTCACATCTCACGGGCATTGCCCTATTCGAGGAGAGGAACTTTTCTAGGTAGTATGTACCTAGGATCCCCAAGTGGGATCGAACCGGCGCAATCAAGCACGTGAGTTAATCACTAATATATATATATATATATATATATATATATATATATATATATATATATATATAATATATATATTATATATATATATACTGTGTATGAGAGTTTGTATTTATAGTTGTTACTGAGAGATTTATCCTTGCCAGTATGTGGAAATCGCTCTATTTTTTCATCCTGCGTAGTAGAGAGATTTTTGAATATTTGTCCAGAAACTAAATATTGTCCTTCTCTCCAAAGGTGAATCTTATTAATTGCTTCATCTATTGCTTCTTTCCTATAATATTTGTTTAGTTAACATTCTTGTGATCACGTTAGGATCATTTGTGAAATCCTTTTAAATTTTAATTGGCTGTAATTTCTGTTTCAAAGGAGTTTTATGTTGTATAGAAATTTACCATTAGTTTGGTAATATAATTACGGGTACGGGTACGGGTACGGATACGGGTATTTGCCACTTCTCTCATTTATTAGTAAGTTAGTCTTTGATTATTCTATTTTGATTTATTTTATATTGGCCTTTAATTATCTTGTAAAAATATTGCATTTGGAGTCAGATTTTGAATATTATAATTTCTAGGTAAGCATCTTATTCTTTGCATTTTATTTTAATGTATCGAACACTTTATCAGTCAACGTTGTAGCCATTAAGGGGAATTACATACTCCATATATATATATATATATATATATATATATATATATATATATATATATATATATATATATATATATATATATATATATATATATATATATAATATATATATATATATATATATATATATATTATATATATATATATATATATATATATATATATATATATATATATATATATATATATATAAAGAAGTTGTTTAATAATGCTCTGAAGAAAGGAGATGAGGAAGTTATAACTTTCGAAAAAGAATCCAGTAAAAATCCGTTAACGGTCTTGGAACAATTATTCATCAAAACCAATTTTAAAAATTCAAATTCAACAAACATTTTAAAAATGGCCGTGAAGCTGCAAATAGTGTTAAAAGATGTATTTTTTTTATTTACTTATATATATATTTTTTTAAAGTTAATTCAAATTCAAATTTAAAGCAGGCCATTTCAACCTGAATACTGATTACTACAACAGTTTGCGTTCTATTAACATCGGAATATATTTACTACTGTAGATTTAGTTCTACAAAAGGGCTTGTCAAAAACCTGCATATGGATGAGAACAACCAATCAGCTTTTGTGTTTTTCCGTGTACAACTGTGGATTGTGTGATCTGCAGTGGACGCCACCTCACTGTATTTGTGGAAACGGCTATTATATATATATATATATATATATATATATATATATATATATATATATATATATATATATATATATATATATATATATATATATATATATATATATATATATATATATATATATATATATATATATATATATATATATATATATATATATATATATATATATATATATATATATATATATATATATATATATATATATATATATATATATATATATATATATATATATATATATATATATATATATATATATATATATATATATATATATATATATATATATATATATATATATATATATATATATATATATATATATATATATATATATATATATATATATATATATATATATATATATATATATATATATATATATATATATATATATATATATATATATATATATATATATATATATATATATATATATATATATATATATGTGTGTGTGTGTGTGTGTGTGTGTGTGGCATTGTTATATTGTGGTTTATATCTATCGATATTTGCAGTATTAGAAATTAATAGATAAATTTTTTACAAATATTTATCTAATGCTTCATTTATAAATACATATATGCCATTATTAACATTATAAGTTAAATAATGTATTTTTTTTTTATATAAATTCAAATTTAATAATCAAATTTTTTAAATCTTTTTTATTATTATTTTTTTTTTTTAAATATTTAATTTATTATAAAAGCAAGCCGATTCTTATATCTAATTTTCATGTCAATATCTATATCTAATTAGAGTGTAGGAGGAAAATCGAGCTTCAACTACACTCCAAAAATTGTCCTAACGAAATCGTTGGGACAAGTGGCAAAAATATCACAAAATTTTCGATAGAGAAAAAACATGCTAAGCATAAGAAAATCGCTTCACCGATTTATTTTCTAATAAGAAAATAACAGAAAAAATGTGTTTTGACATTTTTGCCACTTGTCCCAACGATTCGTTGGGACAATTTTTGCAATGCAGTAAATGAAATGAGACAGAGTTTTAATAGACTTTTCAAATAACTTTGGAAGATTCTTTCAAATTGGACCAAAATTTTGCAGGTGACAATTTTATAATTAAAAGTTACTGTGAAATGTGGAATTAGAAACTATATTATTGTATTTTTCGAAATCTTTTGTTCTAAAATCTTATGACGTATATATATATATATATATATATATATATATATATATATATATATATATATATATATATATATATATATATATATATATATATATATATATATATATATATATATATATATATATATATATATATATATATATATATATATATATATATATATATATATATATATATATATATATATATATATATATATATATATATAGACTGCAGGAATTTCTCCTTTCTGTAGTTGACGCCACCCTGCATCATGCGGGATATGGTGTAGTATATATATATATATATATATATATATATATATATATATATATATATATATATATATATATATATATATATATATATATATATATATATATATATATGTGTGTGTGTGTGTGTGTGTGTATGTGCCTGTGTGTAGGCGTGTGTGTGTATCGAGTTCTGCACCTTTATTTTAAATAAATATTTGTTATTGATTGAAGATTAATAAGACCTGATTCTATAATTTATAGTTTTTAGATTTTTTATTACTTAATATAAAAAAGTTACAAAAACTGTGTCACGTGAAAGTTAGCAGTAAAATTTATTCGAGTGACTTATGAAGGTGGATAGATAAATAAATAGATAAATAGATAGATAAGGGATGGTCCAATGTTGAAAATTTTCTAGTTTTTATCCGATTCTATAGAAAACTTCAATATAGATAGCTTTTTTCCCGACGAAAAAAACTCCATTCCTAACGTTTTTACGAGAGATTAACCGTTTAAAAGTCTTTTTGGAAATTTAAGGTATCTTTAAATCTACATTGAGGCCACGTAAAAAATTGTTTTGGTCTGAAATTTGGTGTGTGTATTCCCAAATCTATTGGCTACAAAAGCTTCTAACAGAGTTTTGTTCTCTGCGTTACAGGAAAAAAGTTATATGCTCTTACTTGACCTGGTGTCAAAACAAATTTTATTTTTCCAATTTTGAAAAATTCACACCGAACAAAAAAAAAAAAAAAAAAAAAAAAAAAAAAAAAAAAAAAAAGTGTTAAAAGTTTATTTAGGAGATTCTATAGATTGAGGACAGGGTTACAAATTTCTTTAAATACTTTATTCAATGCTATTTGTTCTTTCCGGGAGACAGCTTATCGAAAATGTCTAATTTTCGACGAAATTTCAAAATTTCCAAAGTTTGAGAGTCTGTATCTCGAACCAAACAAATGGGTTTTAAATGTGTCTTAAATAAAAGTTTTAGACATATCCCTCCTTTAAATACCTGCCAAACTTAAAAAAACTTTCACCACAGGTTTTTTTTTTTAAATTTTATTCTCTGGAAGGGTATGTTTTTTTATTATTTTTTTTTCAAAAAATAATTTGACTTTCTGTAATCAATCAGTATCAGAAGTTATCTAAAATGTCTTCTGATAAAGTTATAGAAATTGGGGCTTAGAATGTACAGGAGAGTTTATTGGGTCATTCGGACCACTGGTTTAGGACATTTGTTCATTCCCTTTTTAAATTTTGACCCCAAATAACTTTTAAACCATTAGAAACTAAGAAAAACGTCAGAAATCGAAATTCCTTAGATTTAAAAAATGCATATACATTTTAAATTTCAGCTCAATCGGTCAAATAATAAAAAAAAACTTTTTAGAGATTGGATCCTTCCCATAAATAGATAGATAAATATAAACATGCATATATACATACATACATACTTAAATAAATAGATAAATATATAAATAGTTAGATAAATAAATAAAGATATAGATAGATAGATATAAACAAAACTAAGTTACCTGAGTTCCCCTTCATTCGTTCCCCCAATGTCGGCAGCTAAGCTAAGATGTTGCCAGTTTGACGACAAACAGCAACAGAGAAACACTTGGCAAATATTTAACATTTCAAGAGGTTTTCTAGAATATTATTGAATAGGAAAAATATTATATATTTCTAGAATAATATAGAATAAGAAGAATATTATATATTTCAAGAATACTATAGAATAAGAAGAATATTATATATTTCTAGAATAATATAGAATAAGAAGAATATTATATATTTCTAGAATAATATAGAATAAGAAGAATATTATATATTTCTAGAATATTATAGAATAAGAAGACTATTATATATTTCTAGAATAATATAGAATAAGAAGAATATTATATATTTCAAGAATACTATAGAATAAGAAGAATATTATATATTTCTAGAATAATATAGAATAAGAAGAATATTATATATTTCTAGAATATTATTGAATAGGAAGAATATTATATATTTCTAGAACAGTATAAAAGAAACATCAAAATTAATTAAAAAGATTTAAAACAAAATGGAATAAAAAGTTTAACAACTTAATTAAATTTAAGAATAAGTTTTATTTATTAATTAATTTTTTTTTCTTTTTTTTTGAATTGGAAAATAAATTTAAACTTTACGTACGAAACTTTTATAAAATTACGAAATTTCAAACCAGAAATAGAAGAAATAATAAAAAGTTTTAGAACATTAAACACATAAAATTAAGTACTTAATTATTATTAATAATAATAATAATAACAATTATAATAATAATGATAATAATAATAATAATAATAATAATAATAATAATAATAATAATAATAATAATAATAATAATAATAATAATAATAATAATAATAATAATAATAATAATAATAATAATAATAAATAATAAATAATAATAATAAAAAAAATATATTAATATATATATATATATATATATATATATATATATATATATATATATATATATATATATATATATATATATATATATATATATATATATATATATATATATATTATATATATATATATAAAATCACGGCTGTACCAATAAGCAAATTGGCCGATATCCTATTACCTATTACAATTGGCTGCATATTATTATGTTTCACACACGCACACACACACACACACACACACACACACACACACACACAGGCGAACAACTAAAGTTTGTAGAATAATTTTAATGATCATTTAAAATTATATATATATATATATTTTTTCAAATTGAAATTTCAAAGGAATGATATGGTAGAGAAAATAACAGAAAAGAATGCTAATTTAATTGAACAATTCTGATTCAGAATATTGACAAAATTTACAGCAAACTTCTTCTACTCGAAGATATGCTGAGAGTGAAAGAGTGAGTATCTCTTGCTTTATAAAATTTATCTCATAAAATTTATCTCCCTTTAGCTTTAGGTAAACGAAAGAACAACAAAAAGCAGATTTCGAAAGGAAAAAAAGAAGAGAATAAAAAAATAAAATTAAAAAAAAATAAAAATAAAAAAAAAAAGAAGAAAAACAAGCAGAATTTATCACTACCAATAGGAATTGGAAGAGTATTAAAATCTGACATTACTACCAAGAGGTGGTGACCATTTTTGTGGTGTAGAAATTCGAAAGAAATTTCTTTCCTAATTTGAGCAGACTATTTGCATTGAAATATATAAGTGCTTCCTCTGACTCTTCCATTGGAAACAAAATAATGTTCGGTACACTGCAAAAAAAAAAAAAAAAAAAAAAAAAAATTGTCCTAACGAATCGTTGGGACAAGTGGCCAAAAAATAGTCACAATAAAATTTGCTCGCGTGGGTCCGTGAACCGACAAATATATTACTATAGTCCTTCCTGGGGGATGAAGATTATTTTTTTTCTTGAACACACTCCCTTCTTCTATATATATATATATATATATATATATATATATATATATATATATATATATATATATATATATATATATATATATAATATATATATTATAATATGTGTGTGTGTGTGTGTGTGTGTATGTGTGTATCAGTATCTCTGTGTTTGGGTCTGTCTGTGCATGTGTGTCTGTGTCTGTGTGTGTCTGTATGTCTGTGTGTGTGCCTGTATGTCTGTGTGTGTGTCTGCATGTCTGTGTGTGTGCCTGCATGTCTGTGTGTGTGTCTGCATGTCTGTGTGCGTGTCTGCATGTGTGTCTGTCTGTTCGTGTGTATGCATGTGTCTGTGTGTGCATGTGTCTGTGTGTGTCTATCTGTATGTGTGTGCGTGTGTGCTTTATTTAAGCAGCAAAAAATTTCCATTTTATTACTTGTTTCAAACACGTCAAAAACGTGTTTATTGAGGAAGATTTCTTAAAACTCTTTTAGTCTTTGTTTCGATCTTCGAAGGTCTCTTTTCAGACGCCGATCTTCAATATTTTTTTTTAATTAATCTTCATCGTCCATTATTAAGTTGATAAATTAATTAATTATTAATTAAGTTCTGTCTGGAAAATAAGAAATTATTAAAAATTATTTGAAGATTAACGAATATATATATATATATATATATATATATATATATATATATATATATATATATATATATATATATATATATATATATATATATATATATATATATATATATATATATATATATATCCTTCGGTAGGCAAAGGTCGGAGGCCTACCAAATTCCACCGGAACTGGAAAAACACTATTCTGATCCATGGTGGCCGACGTGTCCAGATACACGGCGTTTGAAAGTATGCAAGTCAAAGGAAGTTGGGAAAACAGATAAAGGGAGTGTGTTTCAGACTTTACCAGTAGAGTATATGTAAGATTGAGCATAGCGGTTAAGTCTGGGGTCTGAGAGTTGGACAGTGAAGCGATCAGACTGTGTAGAAAGGCGTGTCGCACGAGCTCTTCTCAATGGAGGAGGTATGCAACGAGAGAGTTCAGAAGAGCAGTGTCCATTGTAATAGTGATAGTAAAGAGAGTGACGCAACAATTCGACGGGCAGAAAGAGATTGGAGAGAGTTAGGAAGAGCAGGAGAGTTGATGAGACGAAAAGCCCTAGACTCCACCTGAATATATATATATATATATATATATATATATATATATATATATATATATATATATATATATATATATATATATATATATATATATATATATATATATATATATATATATATATATATATATATATATATTAAGTCTTTTTGTTGACATCCATTTTTTTAATAAAAATAAACTCTTTGGAGTCTTGGTTGAATAAATATTTCATCAACCATAAAAGACAATTATCATTAAATAACCATTATCAAATAATAAAAAATTAAAAAAGGGGCTCCTAGCAACAACAACTTGCTTGTATATAGTATTGTGTAAAAAAGGAAATTGATTACGAATAATATTATTCAACATAGCAACCAACGTTCAGGCAAAAAATGCCAATTTTGTGATTAAGAAGTTGATGGTATCCCATTTTTTTAAAACTAAATACCAAATGTAGCAATATGGATAATTGTATATTGTATAATCTTAAAGAGAATGTTTAAAAGTATTTTTTAATAACTTTCTTTCACTTTCAAAGATATAATTTGATTTAAAATTATTGATAAAATTAATCAAGGCCAGAGTTTACTTTGATATCCATTGATATTACAAAAACTACGAAACGTACGTTAAAAAGGATTCTATTTTTGAAATCCTTGGCGAATTTTGAGTAAGAAAAATTGTGAAGCAAAAAAAAAAAAAAATCTTAGAATAATTTTAATACGTACCTAAATTATAGTTATTTAATAAACTTTACAAAATCATACGTCTGGCATAATCGTACGTCTGGCATTGTAGCAGTAGGCTTGTATGCCACGGCAACATTCCATCAATCAGTTAGGCATGTTCCCACGACAAACTTCGGTTGTTAAGGTTATGATAAGTCGAACTAAGTACGCTAGAAAACTAAATAATAATAATAATAATAATAATAATAATAATAATAATAATAATAATAATAATAATAATAATAATAATAATAATAATAATAATAATAATAATATCGTACAAAAGCCATTTTTTCTAAAACTTATTTTCACATCTTTTACAATTTTGTTACTCAAAATTCGCCAAGGATTCCAAAAATGCTATCCTTTTTAAGGTACGTTTAGTAGTTTTTGAAATATTTATGGATATCAAAGTAAACTCTGACTTTAATTAAAAAATAAATAAATTTTTAATACATTTATAATTATTAATTAATTAAAATTAATAAAATTAATTAAAATTATATAATTAATTAAAATTAAAATAAAATAAAATAAAATTATTAATAAATTATTAAAAAATTGCAAGAAATTGCAGTTCTTATTCGCTTACTCTTATTTTCATTATAGAAAGCAATATTGGAGGGGGGGGGGAGGGAGTGTCCCATTGTCAAGTTTCCATAATGATCTTGAAGATTGCTAAAGCGAAGTGTTCCATGAATCATGTCCCACGATTTTCACTGCAGTAATTTTCCATTCGCGGCAGCTAAAATTG
>SEYY01008650.1:50000-65000 GCA_009176605.1 Armadillidium nasatum | reverse complement strand
ATGTTTGTAAATTAACATTTCACTAAGTTTTCTTTACTCATTTTTTTTTTTAACGCATTCATTTTGTCGATTCCTATCATTATCACCATTTAACACATTCAAAACGTGTTATTCCAAAAAAAATTTTTTTAGATTAAATTTACATAATTTATCCGTTAGAAGGCAAGGAAAGACCTGTTTATAGTTTTATATATCAGAGTTGGGGAACCCCTTGCCTTCGGACGAAATTTCGCTTTCAGGGACATTTGACATTGCCCGCAGAGGGAATTCTCTAACCTTAAATGCATGGAGAAGAAACACTCGTTAATCAAATGGACATTTTCCGACAGAATAATACGTCATAAACAAACTTATTCGATTATTTGAGAATATTAGTTTATCAAACAGTTTTTAGGCGTTTCTAAGATGTGGGCAAAAATATACAAGTATCTTTGAATATCAATATTATAATATATTATAATATATTATAGTAATATCAAAATTTGTCTTTTATTCGATAGTTGTTGACGAGACAACATATATATATAACAAATACTGCGTAACTAGCTATATTTGTATTTGGAATTAAAAAATAGTAGACTTTGTGATTAAAGATTTACTTGTTTTAAAATCGATACATGAGACCAACACAGGTGAAGACTTTTTTTAATGAGGTCAAATCAACATAGGTGAAGATCTTCTTTTTTTCTGAGGTCAAATCACCATAGGTGAAGATCTTTTTTCTGAGGTTAAATCAGCATAGGCGAAGATCTTTTTTCTGAGGTCAAATCAGCATGGGCGAAGATCTTTTTTTCTGAGGTCAAATCAGCATAGGCGAAGATCTTTTTTTCTGAGGTCAAAGCATCATAGGTGAAGATCATTTATTTAAAGTCAAATCAGCAATAACTGAACTGGGTTCACTCAACGAAAACCTTAGAGGTGTCGTTACAGATAGTACTCTATCTGTGAGAGGATATCAGAAAGGACTTGTAGCTTTTATTAGGAAACCAGCGGAGAGCAATCATTCGAATTCTAAAAATTTGATAGTATTCGATTGTCTTATTCTTCAACAGCAATTATGTATACGATCTTAAAGAATGAATATTGTGATGAAAAATGGTAATAAATTGTGTTAACTTCATTAAAAATAATGGGTAATAACAGAGATTTTAAAGATATTTTGAACCATCTCGAAGAGGACTATGGCGATTTATTATAATACTCCGATGTTCCTAACTGAGTAAAGTCCTCATGCTTAAACGGTTTTATTAACTGAAAACTGTAAAACTCTTCATTGACGTCAAAGGCAATCCCGTTATGGAATTAGAGAACCAATAATGATTATGTGAATTGTGATTTAAAATTAACAAAATTTTAAATTTAAAAGAGCGAATTATCTTACCTCTCTTGTTGACAATATCAAGAGCTTTGAAACAATGCTGCAAATATTTGCAATTTTACTGAAAAAAATTGCATGGTACATATTCCAAAAATGGAAACAGCAGAAACTAGAATCAACTGTAAAGTATAGAAAAGAGTGTTTCAATATTTCAGAGCATATCATAAAATAAGAGGTTTCTAGATTTACAAAATCATGATCGTACAATAAGAATCTTTAAAATTCCTTTTGATATGATGCAGTGATACAAATAAAGCTTCTAATTTCTTGCAACTTGAATTAATTAATTTACAATAAGATAAAATACTAAAATCAAAATTTAATAGTTTATCTGTTTTGAAATTTTTAAATCGTACATAGATTCTGAAAAGTATTCAGTTCTTAGTAATTGTTCACTGAAAATTATATTATTATATTAAATTACTCACCGATGTGAACAATTTTTTATACAAATTAAAATCAGTCAAAAATCGCTTGCATATTAGACATGATGATAATAGTTTAGCAAATGAATTGAAATTTGCATTGTTTTCATTTCCAACTAACATATCTCATTACTTCTCTTGTTGACAAAATCAAGACCTATGGAACAATGTTGCAAATATTTGCATCTTTACTGAAGAAAAATTTCGTGGCACATTTTACAATAATGGAAACAGTAGAAAACAGAATCTACTGTAAAGTATGGAAAAGTGTTTCTACTTTCTACTTTCTACTTTCCAAAGTAGAAAAAAAATTAACCATTTTGTTCATTAAAATTAAAATTAACTATAAAACATCATATTCTTTGTTATCTTAATAATTTTGAATTTTAAATTCAAAACATTGTTACATTTTTAAGCATTATTCATAATTATTTAGTAAACTGTCCCCTACTTTCAAACTCCCTTGACCCTCTTTATCTGTAACGTGACGTTGATTCACTCACTCTTTCCTATAGGTATTACAACGGCAGGTGCTCGAGGGAGGTGACCTCTTGCATTCCACCTCCGTTTCGTCACCCTCGCAACACAAGGGTGCCTTGATTACACATGAATTTTGTGAGAGCATTGCAAACTCTATGCTTTCAAGTTGTGGTACCTTCTTCTTTCCAGTCATCATCTGTTCTGTGGAACTCCCTACCTTCTGTTTTTCCTGCTATATTTTACCTCTCTTTAAATCCTCTGTCTAAGCCCACTTGAGAGACGTAGGCTTGGCTGGGTAGTTTTTTTTTTTTTATTCTTTAATTATGACTCCTCCTTGAAAAGGGCTCTGCTAGTGAGTGGTGGTAAAATATAATAAAAAAAGGAAAAAAAATTAACATGTATTATAGCACTTAAATGGTTAAGGATACTTTACCATTAATTTTTAATTTGTAAAAGTATTGAAATTAATTTCTTCCATTTCAGAGGGTTTTATTTATATGCAATTCATATATTTAGTACTATAAGTAATATATATATATATATAATATATATATATATATATATATATATATATATATATATATATATATATATATATATATATATATATATATATATATATATATATATATATATATATATATATATATATATATATATATATATATATATATATATAATATATATATATATATATATATATATATATATATATATATATATATATATATATATATATATATATATATATATATATATATATATATATATATATATATATATATATATATATATATATATATATATATATATATATATATATATATATATATATATATAATATATAATATACATATATATATATATATATATATATATATATATATATATATATATATATATATATATATATATATATATATATATATATATATATATATATATATATATATATATATATATATATATATATATATATATATATATATATATAATATATATATATATATATATATATATATATATATATATAATGATATATATCATAAAGTAAAACACACATCTTATTTCTGGACTGATTCCAGGTCATATATATAAGAAAATTTTGAACTGCTCAGCAAAATCTAGAACCAACTTTGATTTAAAGAACATTATATTAATTTCCTCTTTTTTATTAATAAAAAAATTATTATTTTTCCTTAAAAAATTTAATTAAAGTAAGGGCTTCTTCAAATGAAGTAATTAATAATTGCAATTTACTCATTAATTCATGTATTATATATTTGTATGCGGTATATATATATATATATATATATATATATATATATATATATATATATATATATATATATATATATATATATATATATATATATATATATATATATATATATATATATATATATATATATATATATATATATATATATATATATATATATATATATATATATATATATATATATATATATATATATATATATATATATATATATATATATATATATATATATATAATATATATATATATATATATATATATATATATATATATATATATATATATATATATATATATATATATATATATATATATATATATATATATATATATATATATATATATATATATATATATATATATATATATATATATATATATATATATATATATATATATATATATATATATATATATATATATATATAACTTTTAAAGTCTGCTATACCAGGATTCGAACCCTGAACTCTTGGATGGTAAGTATGGGTGTTACCCCCGCGCCACGACAATATAAAAAGGAAATCGCGCTGGGAAAGTTCATAACTGTTCATTCAGACCTCCCCAAGCGGGGCCCCACCTCTCCGACTATACTCTTCTGACACATTGCAACAGGGTCAAATTATATTGTCTTCTCTCACAGACTGTTTTATAATAATCATAGTTATAACCTCTATCATGCTCGTGATATATATATATATATATATATATATATATATATATATATATATATATATATATATATATATAATATATATATATATATATATATATATATATATATATATATATATATATATATATATATATATATAATATATATATATATATATATATATATATATATATATATATATATATATATATATATATATATATATATATATATATATATATATATATATATATATATATATATATATATATATATATATATATATATATATATATATATATGACCCTGTTACAATTATCAAAAAACAAAACATTTTACATATACACAATGAAAAAAATCTTCATTTTATTTAATTGACTCTTAAAGTACTTTAAAAGTACTTAATCCGTTAGCAGTATGTGTATGAGTTTTATACATTGCAGTATACGCATGATCACACTAGGAATACATACGTTACATTATCTATCTTCTCGTAGTCCTTCAGTGTTTTCATATATATTTTTTCATATTTCAATCTTAAAATGTATTAGTATTAGGTCGTGAGGTTGCATAAATAAAATGAGAGAGGCTTTTTGCTTATTCCACAAAGACTTCAATTTTTCTAGTACCTCTTGTCGCTTTTTTTTCAATTTCTTTTTTTTTGTGAAAATGTATAATATATATATATATATATATATATATATATATATATATATATATATATATATATATATATATATATATATATATATATATATATATATATATATATATATATATATATATATATATATATATATATATATATATATATATATATATATATATATATATATATATATATATATATATATATATATATATATATATATATATATATATTACAGTTTATCACTACTCATGGGCAGACCATTTTCAAGGAGGGGGCATATTTCAAAGGAAGAAACCCACTTAGACACGAATCAAACTCACAACCCTCAGGTGGGCACAGACGGAAGCCTTGAAGAGAGAAAGATTAAATACAGGATTAAAAATAAATGATGGTAGAGAGTTCCACAGAACAGAGGTGGCTGGAAAGAAGGGATCACCACAAAGGGCAATCCTGGTGTTTCCAGCATTCACAAAATTCGTGCGAAAGCAGGGCACCCCTTGTGCAACAAGGATGACGCAATGGTGGATGAATGCGAGAGGACAATTCCCTCGAACACCTGCCATTGTAGTACCTATAGAAAAGAGAGAGTGCGCTAACGTCATGTAGCAGAGATAGGGCGTCAAGAGAGTTTGAAAGTAAGGGACAGTTTATTAATCTTTTAGCTTTAGACTCAACCCTATCCAGAAGAGTGGGGTAGTCGGAGCTCCTTCAAATGTGAAAGTAGTAATCCATACAAGGGCGAATAAGACTCATATATTTGAAGTAACTGCTCTGAAGGAAAAAATTCTCTCAAACTGAATGTATTCCCAGTTTCTTAGAGGCCGCCTTAGCAACCAATGTGATATGTGGTTACCATGATAATTTATTGCTTATGTTTAGACCAAGAATGTTAATGTTATTTACAGTTGAGACGGGAGAGCCGTTTAAGAAGATAGAAAAGTTGGGAGGTGTTTTTGATAGGTAGATGTGAAGTAGTTGAGTTTTTAAAGAGTTAAATTTCACAAGGTTGCTCTGACTCCACCGGGAAATCAAGTCCAGATCGACAAAAATAGAATCGGAAAGCTGAAGACGAGAAGCTACTCTAGAAGTAAAAGAGGGAGCAGATTCAAATGAGTAGAAGAATGGAGAGTTGAGTCATCAGCATAAGAGTGAACAGAGTGAGAAGTGCAGTTGAGAAGATCGTTAATGAAAAGTAAGAATAAAGTTGGAAATAAAGCAGAACCCTGAGAAACACTTCAGCTGACAGAAAAAGATTAAAAGATCACTCCATCTACAAGTGCCGAAATGAAATGATCTGAGAGAAAACTAGACAAGAGTAAGCAAAGAGGAGGAGGAAACCAAGGAAGTTAGCTAGTAGCGACGCATGCTCTTCCCTGTAATATATATATATATATATATATATATATATATATATATATATATATATATATATATATATATATATATATATATATATATATATATATATATATATATATATATATATATATATAAAGTTGAGATAGCTTCTTTCCTAGTGAACTTTAATTAATATAATTAGGAAAGTTAAAACCAATACTAAGGGCTTCCACATACTCATTTAATACACTGTGAACGTTTAACACCGTATCTCGGTCCGTCTTCAGCACAAACTAAATTTTACAAATTTCTATTTTAAAATATAATCGAAATATAAATCATTAACTATATATAAGATATTTAAAATAATAATAATTACAATAAAATAATAAAACTAAAGTAATAATACTTTTATTGAAATAACAAAACAAAGAGGCTGAACTATTTTGGAAAAAGGACTTCTTTATTAAGCGAAAAGGCAATAGAAGAAGCTGGGGTGTTAAGGGGAGGGACCCCTTAAATAAATGTTAGTGTGCATTGCATTTTTATGTTAAATACTAATTGAAAATGCTTTAATTTCTATTTAAGTTAATTTTGAGAATTGATTCTATTGCCATATTTCAATTTGCGTAAGCATTAGTTACTTCAATAGGATATCATTATCATTTATATTTAATATTTCAAATTATTTTAACAACTACAAAGACTGAAAAGTCACTCAAAATTTATAATTTTTTAAAAAATTAAACAAAATTAGTTGTATTGTTCAATTCGAACAGTATTATGATATTGTTTTAATAAAAAGGAAAAAAATCTTCTTCTTCTTCTTCTTCTTCTTCTTCTTCTTCTTCTTCTTCTTCTTCTTCTTCTTCTTCTTCTTCTTCTTCTTCTTCTTCTTCTTCTTCTTCTTCTTCTTCTTCTTCTTCTTCTTCTTCTTCTTCTTCTTCTTCTTCTCTTCTTCTTCTTCTTCTTCTTCTTCTTCTTCTTCTTCTTCTTCTTCTTCTTCTTCTTCTTCTTCTTCTTCTTCTTCTTCTTCTGTAAAATGATCAAAATAAATTTAATTTATAAATTTTCTTTATGACAGAATATCGATAACATTTTAAATTTCATTTCAAAACACTCAAAGAATATTTATCTAATAATGAATAAAATATAAAATTTTATTTTTATTATATATATATATTATATATAATATATATATATATATATATATATATATATATATATATATAATATATATATATATATATATATATATATATATATAATATATTATATATTATAATATATATATATATATATATATATATATATATATATATATATATATATATATATATATATATATATATATATATATATATATATATATATATATATATATATATATAGATATATATATATATATATATATATATATATATATATATATATATATATATATATATATATATATATATATATATATATATATATATAGAGAGAGAGAGAGAGAGAGAGAGAGAAGAGAGAGAGAGAGAGAGAGAGAGAGAGAGAGAGAGAGAGAGAGAGAGAGAGAGAGAGACAGAAGAGAGAGAGAGAGAGAGAGAGAAAGAGAGAGAAGAAAAAGAGAGAAGAAAGAAAGAGAGAAAGAGAGAGAGAGAGAGAGAGAGAGAGAGAGAGAGAGAGAGAGACAAAGGGAAAGAGAACGAGAGAGAGAAAGAAAAAGAGAGAGAGAGAGAGAAAGAAAGAGAGAAAAAGAGAAAGAGAAAATGAAAAAAAGAGAGTGAGACACAGGGAAAGAGAATGAGAGAGAAAGAAAAAGAGAGAAAAAGAGGGAAAGAGAGAGAAAAAGAGAAAGAGAGAGGGCTCTTAGAAAAAATTAACCATCCTGTATTTAATTCAAATTTCAAAATCATATCTCAAATCAACCAATAAAGTGACTAATGTATCATGTAATCACTCTTCATTAAAACCTTCAGTCCACCACTTAATACAGACATTAGCGCAACTAAAACCATTATTATTTACACTGCAAAAATTGTCCTAACGAATCGTTGGGACAAGTGGCAAAAAAAATGTCACACCAAATTTTTTCAGTTATTTTCTTATTTGAAAATCAATCGCTGAAGCTACTTTGCTATACTTAACATATCTTTTCTCTATTGAAAATTTTATTGTGACATTTACCACTTTACCACTTGTCCCAACGATTCGTTAGGACAAAATTTTGCAGTGTAGTTACTTCAAGCTTTCGGGATAACTATAAACGTAAGCTCTCTGCCTATTTCATTGCTTAATTTGTTTACTTATATATAAGTATATATTTATTTATTTTATTTATTAATTAATTTATTAAGTGATACTGCCTATAAGTTATAAATAATATATTATTTATATTTATATATTTATAATTTCTTAGCTTTGAAAATGGGAAGTCTTAATTCCCAAAACGTCAGCTTTAATTAAGGGAATAAATCATATTCAGAGCTCAAGTACTTTTATTCATTATTAAATTAAAATTCCCAAGGAATAAATTCCGAAATGATATATATATATATATATATATATATATATATATATATATATATATATATATATATATATATATATATATATATATATATATATTCTTTTTAATACAATATTTTATAAGTTAACCTGCTGTGTGTGTGTGTGTGTGTGTGTGTGTGTGTGTGTGTGTGTGTGTGCATGTGTGTGAGCGTGTGCATGTGCGTGGGTGTGTGGGTGGGTGTACGCTTGTCCTATACGTTTCTAATCTTTTACAATTAATATTCTTATTTACTCAATTTATAATCTATTATATTTTTTCCCCTCTTAATTACAGGTAGTTTTTCAATGCGAATAATAAGCCTTCTTTCTCTCTCAAATTAATACTGAAGAAATTAATAAAAATGTTTATTTATCATTTTTTATTGTATTATTGATAACTTGATTTTGTAAATATACTGATGATGGATTTTGGTGATGTTTGAAACGTTCTAGAGCAGGGGTGAGCAACGATTGGCACGCGTGCCATACGTAGCATGTTGACAAATTTTTCTGGAATGTCAAACAAATTTTTAAAATTTTATTTGAAGGTGTCAAACGTTCAGGATTGTTTAAATATAATTTTAAAGGTAAATAATTTTTTTTTTTTTTAAGTCTTTTATAAATGATTCAAAATCAGCAGTAGATTATCTGTAATAACCTTTTATCGTGCTTTAGTCATACAAATGTATAAAAATTCTTCAAATACTTAAAATATATCAAATATGTTCTCAAAAAATTGGGTTGGCACGTGGAAAGATTTTGTGTCAGAGAGTCTGCCGATTTTGGCACGCACTCTCAAAAAGGTTGCCCACCCTTGTTCTAGAGTAATGGAAACTAGCGGAAAATCGCACTAATAAATAATAAATTAAATAATGCTAAAAATATATATATATTATCTTTAACATAATAAATATAACCTCTAGCTGGGAAAAAAAAGTTTAATAAATAAAATAAAAATAAAAAATAAAAAATAAGCAAATAAATAAAAATAAAATAAAATGGCTAATTTAAATTCAACACGTAGAAATAATCCAAAAGTTTTAAAAGATCGTGATGGTACATATTTTATATTTTTATTTTATACGGAAGTTTATATCATGCTTCCTTTTTTTTTTTTTTTTTTTTTTTTTTAAATTTCATTTCGTGATACAAAGAATACTTTTTTAAAAGAAAAAGGGTTATTTTTTTGGTGGGGTGGGGTGGGGGGTAAATGTGCTAATTTAAAAGGCTTACTTGAATATTAAAGCGTGTATATATATATATATATATATATATATATATATATATATATATATATATATATATATATATATATATTATATATATATATATATATATATATATATATATATATATATATATATATATATATATATATATATATATATATATATATATATATATATATATATATATATATATATATATATATATATATATATATATATATATTCAGATCAGCTGAAGGGTTTTCCCGGCCCCAAGCTATATATATATATATATATATATATATATATATATATATATATATATATATATATATATATATATATATATATATATATATATATATATATATATATATATATATATATATATATATATATATATATATATATATATATATATATATATATATATATATATATATATATATATATATATATATATATATATATATTCAGATCAGCTGAAGGGTTTTCCCGGCCCCAAGCTTAAACTCCCTTTCAGACACACACAAAAAAAGAAACCTAATTTATTATTTAAAAATGGAAATAGAATTTTATGGAAAAAAAATTCGTAAGAGAAATTTTTGGAATTCCTTGAGGGAGAGGGGGGAGATAATAATAATAATAATAATAATAATAATAATAATAATAATAATAATAATAATAATAATAATAATAATAATAATAATAATAATAATAATAATAATAATAATAATAATAATAATAATAATAATAATAATAATAATAATAATAATAATAATAATAATAATAATATAATAATAATAATAATAATAATAATAATAATAATAATAATAATAATAATAATGGATTTTATTTTAGAAAATGAAATGTCATTTAAAAAAAAATATTATTTCCGGTGTTAATATTTAATATTATTCATTTAAAATTTTATCTATAAATTAACCCTTTCAATTTAAACTTTCTATGAGATTTTTTTCTGATGTAAAAAAAATGGTAAGATTGCATGAAACAAAGATCAAATGAAGAAGAAGAAAAAGAAAAAGAAGAAGAAAAAGACGAAGAAGAAAAGGTAGAAAAAGAATAAGAAGAAGAATAAAGAAAAGAAAAAAGAAAATGAAGAAAAAATAGAAAAAAAGAAAAAAAGAAAAGTAGGAAAAATGCAGAAAAAATGATTAAGAAGAAAATGCAGAAATGGTGAGACAATATAAAAAAGAAGATGAAAAAGAATAAGAGAAAGAAGAAAAAGAATGAAAAAAGGAAAAGAAAATGAAGAAGAAGGAAAAGAAAAGAAAAAATGAAAATGCGAAGAAAAAGAAGTAAAGTAAGAAAGCGAAGTAGAAGAATAAGAAGAAAAAAAGAAAATGAAAAAGAAAATGAAGAAGAAAAGAAAAAGAAAACGAAGAAGAAGAAGAAGAAGAAGAAGAAGAAGAAGAAGAAGAAGAAGAAGAAGAAGAAGAAGAAGAAGAAGCCACAAACACCTATCAAGAATTTCCGATTCCAAAAAAACGCTCAACATGCAAAAAATGTTAACCCAGAGTACACAATATGTGAACTAAACATGCAATGGCAAACAGATGCACAAAAACGTTTGTTTGCACAATCATTCACAAAGAAAAAGCTAAAGTATAATTTAGCCACAAATGGAAAATTTGCAGCTATGGTATATGGCTACTGTACATTGCTAGTAGTTTAATCAAAATATATGGTCATATTTACCGCATGCAAATTAACATAAACGGTATATATATATATATATATATATATATATATATATATATATATATATATATATATATATATATATATATATATATATATATATATATATATATATATATATATATATATATATATATATATATATATATATATATATATATATATATATATATATATATATATATATATATATATATATATATATATATATATATATATATATATATATATATATATATATATATATATATATATATATATATATATATATATAATATATATTATATATATATATATATATATATATATATATATATATATATATATATATATATATATATATATATATATATATAAAAGAAAAGCGATAAGTATCAGACAGAAGATTGAAAGAAAAACTTCCTCTCGAAAACAAAAAAAAAGAAAAAAGACGTGTCTCACTAAATTAGAATTTTTGAAATATTTTACAGTTCAAAAAGAAGTGCTGGTTAAATAAGCGATAAAATTATTAAGTAGCAGAAATTTGATGCGCAAGAGGATTGGCAAGAAATTAGTTTCAATGATAAGACGAAAAGACTTTCGGCACCTTTCAAGAGCATCATGAGTGGGACCATCCCAGAAGTGTGAAACGTACTCCATAAAGTGAAAACAAGACATGTGTGAAAAGTAAGAAAAAATCGAAGGAGCCCCAGAACATTAACATCTTGGAAGCTTGTTTTTATAGAAAAGTATTGTAATCCTCCAGAAAAGCATTGGGAAATTGAAATAGAGAAGCGCAATATTTAAGAACTGGAGAGAGTGTTTGGATGGCGGTTTGAGAACATTGAATGTTGTCCTAGTAGAAAGATGGAGGAATCAGACCCTTTTGGTGATTGAAAACCATGTTTTCTCTCTCCTCAGCGAAAAAGACCAGAGGATGACTAGATCCAGGGTCTCCAGCGTTAATTAATTGCTGAGGATATATATATATATATATATATATATATATATATATATATATATATATATATATATATATATATATATATATATATATATATATATATATATATATATATATATATATATATATATATATATATATATATATATATATATATATATATATATATATATATATATATATATATATATATATATATATATGTGTGTGTGTGTGTGTGTGTGTGTGTGTGTCTGCGTTTTCATTTAAACCTAAATTATATGTGACCAAATATTAAAAATCTTTATCTAGTATACAGAAAATAATTTTTCCTGTAATTTCAATACAACAAGTTATATTAAGATGTTTTGCCCAAACTTTTTACACTTCACGCTTTTGAAACTGAAGGGGGAAGGTAGGCATAGAGAGTAGCGTTGCGTAGTTATCAATAAAGTTTTTTTTTTTATTGGGTTTACAGATATGTTACATAGGAGAGAGAGAGAGAGAGAGAGAGAGAGAGAGAGAGAGAGAGAGAGAGAGAGAGAGAGAGAGAGAGCTTAAAAGACCAAAATTTGCGTTTCGTAAAGTGTGAGCTACAAGTTAATTAAGCAGTCCAGATTTGTTACTGACACAACCCCTCAGTATGTATCAGAAGGATATATATATATATATATATATATATATATATATATATATATTATATATAATATATATATATATATATATATATATATATATATATATATATATATATATATATATATATATATATATATATATATATATATATATATATATATATATATATATATATATATATATATATATATATATATATATATGATAAAAAAAATATAAAAAAATTTATATTTTGTTCAACACATTTGAACTAAACAAAATATTTCTAAATTTTGTGTCCGACGTGACACAGGTGATTTTTTTTTATCCTTATTGAAATAAAATTTCATTCTATTTTCCTTACATAAAAAAAAAAACATCAATGTATTTCTTTATATTTGAACAATTGAAGAAATAGAAGTGTTCCTAAACATACCTGAAGTATTCTAAAGAAAAAGAAGAAAAAAGAGAAGAAAAAGAAGAAGAAGAAAAAGTAGAAAAAAAGTAAAAGAAAACAAAGAAGTAGAAAAAGAAGAAGAAAGAATAAGATTAAAGAGAGAATGAAATAAGAAAAAAAAAACACTGAGTAGGCGGGAAATCAATAAGGTAAAGAACATGAAACAATCTAATAAGATAAAAGAATAAAATCAGTTTATGAAAGAACTCATTTTCGGAGACTTTTTATTAAACTATAGATAAGAAGCTATAATTAATTAGAGAAAACAATGATGTATTTTTGAAAGAAATCTTTTAATAAAGTTCTAATATATATATATATATATATATATATATATATATATATATATATTATATAATATATATATATATATATATATATATATATATATATATATATATATATATATATATATATATATATATATATATATATATATATATATATATATATATATATATATATATATATATATATTATATATATATATATTAATGTTAAAGTTAAGAAGTTGTCTGACCTTCGATATATGGAAATATCGATGTATAGAAACATGGATATATAATTTATGCCTATTAATTATTATTATTATTATTATTATTATTATTATATATTATTATATTATTATTATTATTATTATTATTATTATTTTAGTTTTCTAGCGTACTTAGTTCGACTTATCATAAAATGAACGACCGACGTTTGCCTTGTGATACAGGTCTAACCGATGGATGGAACTTTCAGTGGATACAGACCAACTGCCGTGTGTTACACACTATATATATATATATATATATATATATAATATATATATATATATATATATATATATATATATATATATATATATATTATATATATTTATATATATATATATATATATAAATATATATATTAGGAAATGCGAATGATGTAAATTGAATTTAAGGCACAGGAGACAGTTTTAAATTTGAGTTTCCAATGTTACGAAAATTTTGAATTTGAGTTTTCCTATAAAAGTGTTATATAAAGCCTGATCGAATATTACGATTCATAAATGTCGGTCTAAATCTCCGAGAAGGAAACAAAAATATAGAAACTTTTTTTTTTATGATTGGACAATCGTAGTTTCTATGAAGAAGCATTGGTTCTCCTTTTAAAGGGGTCTAAATATGGGTCTCTTCTTCGAAGATTCAGTCCTTGTTGGGTTAAAGTAGTTGAAAAACCATCAATAAAGTATTAGATTTGTTGTATCAAATTTCGGTAAGCTCGGGGTTTATTAATTATGAAAATGATAAAAATTTCACCTCGAGCAATACAATACTAAAAACCTCTCACAATGTTAAAATTAACGA
>SEYY01008650.1:42500-45000 GCA_009176605.1 Armadillidium nasatum | reverse complement strand
GTATACAAGGCTATTATATTAGTATTATCGTCCTTATTAAAAATTTTATATTTTAAAAACTTTATTTTAATATTTTTGTAATATGTTATTAAATACTATTACTTTAAATGATAATTGTAATATTTAATAAAATAATATTAAAGGAATAAAGTAAGAAAGTATTAAATAAATGTAGGAAAAGTAATAATAATTATTACTGTCATCAGTAACCTTTTAAGTAACAGTTAAATATTTTCATAATAATACTATTAAATATTATTCTTAAATCAGTAATAGAATTCCTAATTCTTTTAATATCAATAGAAATAGTTTATATTAATTTCGCATTATTTTATAATTTTTTTTAATGAAAATATTATTTTGTAAAATAGTTTCTAAATTAAAGAATAAAATTGAAAAATTATTTTGACAAGACAATGCAGTCAATTTCTTTCTCTTAAGTTTTCCTTTTCAATTCAAATTTGTTTTCAAATATTTTTCACATTTTCATATAAATTCTTTTTTTAAATTTCACAGATGTGAATTCTCATCGCTCTCTTTCTCACTCTCTCACTCTCCCTCTCCCTCTCCCTCCCTCTCTCTGTCTCTCTCTCTCCCTCTCCCTCTCTCTCTCACTCTCTCTCTTCTCTACATCTATCTACGTTGCACTTTACTTCCTTTTGCCCTGACTCATTTTAATTCTCCTTTTTTCCGTTCTTCGTTTATTTTATTTCTCTCTTTTGTTCTCTCTTTCTTTCGTTTTCTTAATGCAATATCGAACAATTCTTTCTTTCTTTCTCTCTCTCCCTCTCTCTCTCTCATTTTCTCCTCCCCTCTCTCATTCTTCCCTCTTCCTATATTTTCCTCTTTTCTCTATAACTTCTTCTCCATGATTCAATCTCTCTCTCTCTCTCTCTTTCTCTCTCTCTCTCTCTCTCTCTCTCTCTCTCTCTCTCTCTCTCTCTCTCTCTCTCTCTCTTTTTTTTTTTTTTTTTTTTTTTTTTTTTTTTTTTTTTTTTTTTTTTTTTTTTTTTTTTTTTTTTTTTTTTTTTTTTTTTTTTTTTTTCTTTTTTTTTTTTCTCTCTCTTCTTTTTTTTTTTCACCTTATTCTTTGTTTTTTCTTTCTATCTCTGCCTCCATCTTCTTTGTCTTATTTATATTTGCTCATTTACATATTCTTTTATTCAAGAGCCTGTGTAAACATGGCAACACGTTCAAGTAACTTATCTAAATCAAATGATTTAAACATGCGTGCAAAATTACTTTTTAAAATTCTAAGTTTCAATTAAAACAACTGATTTACTTTTATTTACTTTTTAGGTCCGCTGTTTCTTCCTTAATTTATTTGATTTAATTACTTAATTTTTTATTTTCAATTTTTTTTTATTTACTATCTTTTAAAAGTAAATTCTTTTTTCTTAGTCCATGATAGAATTATTTTTAAAAATTAGAGTTTAATTTTTACAGTTGAAAGTAAATTTGGAAATTACTGCTTTAATTTAATTTTATGGACTCACCCACGCACACACACACACACACACACACACACACACACACACACACACACACACACATACACATACACACGCATATATATATATATATATAATATATATATATATATATATATATTATATATATATATATATATATTATATATATATATATATATATATAGGGAGTTATGAATCATTTGAAGATAATGTAATATAACAAATATAATATAATAAAATATGAGCAACCTATAATAATAATAATAATAATAGTGATAATACATTACCCTAGATTTATTTATTAATAAGGTGATAAGCCACCATTTGTATATAAATTATTTGCAATTCTTTTCGGAATAGATCATCAGAATGTTTGAACAGTTTTCAATGTTTTCATATTTCTGTACCTGTAAAACATCAGTTAATTTCTTAAACGATGTTTGAAATAAAAATTTACACTATACACTATACATCTTACATGTATTGCTCTATTCTAGGGGGGGAACTTTTCTAGGTAGTTCCTACCAAGGGTCCACATTTGGTATCGAACCGACACACTCAAGAAATTGAGTCAATCATTCTACCATTTTCTCATAAGTGTGACTACCAGTAGTACAAGTATAAATTTTATCTTAACATTAAAACAAATAATGAAAAGATCCTACCTAGGGTTCACATTTGGTATCGAACCGGCACACTCAAGCAATTCAATCACTCTACCATTTTCCCATAGTTAATGGGTATCAGTAGTACAAGTTTAAATTTGATCTTAACATTAAAACAAATTACGAAAATCCTTACCATGCTCGATTTCTAAAACAAATGACCATTTTCAACACCCTAAATTCAAACCTGCAAATATACAAATTCGGCGTTTAAACAACGTTCGCTTTTTCCATTACTGTAAACACAAAAAATCGTGATCGATCGTGTCGTTCTCGAGAAGGGAATTCTCGAATTTAAGTGATTTTAAAAGAAAATGAAAAAGTTGGTTTAAGAAAATTAGATAAAAAATTTTTCAGGTTTAT
>SEYY01008650.1:32500-37500 GCA_009176605.1 Armadillidium nasatum | reverse complement strand
GTTTCCTCATCAGTGGATATTTGGGGGAATTTGCAGAGAGACTCATGAGGTTTTTCTCTGTGCTGTTCCAGACAGATCAGAGACAACTTTAGTAGAATGCATTAAAAAATATATAAAACCTGGAACAAACATTATTAGTGATCGTTGGTCGTCGTACCGGAACATAAGTCTCCTTAACGGTTATTCTTTTACTCATTTAACCGTCAACCACTCAGAAAATTTTGTGGATCCAGCAACTGGAGCACACACCCAAAATATTGAAGCAACATGGAGTATTTTCAAATATAAAATTAAAAAACATAAAGGCATGCACAGAAGTATGCTTGATTCTTACATGTTTGAGTTCATGTGGCGTAAAAGAAACGCAGGGAAAAATTTATTCGAAATTGTTATGAAAAATATTTCAGAATTTTAAATTTACGCATATATATATATATATATATATATATATATATATATATATATATATATATATATATATATATATATATATATATATATATATATATATATATATATATATATATATATATATATATATATATATATATATATATATATATATATATTATTCGTTTCTTTACTTATACAAAAGAAAGGTTAAAAAAAATTTTTTAAGCTCCACCGATTTCATAATAAAAGTTTATTAATTGACTTTTTTTATTATTATTTTCACCGCATTTTGGGGAATTTCCGTTGTATTTTTTTCTCTAAAAAATGAACGTAAGATCTTTTTGACATGAGCCCAATAATTCTTATTTATTATATATATATATATATATATATATATATATATATATATATATATATATATATATATATATATATATATATATATATATATATATATTTATTATATTTTAAGAGCATTATTTAAAAGAAAATTATTTATTATTCTGAAATTTATTTTTATTAAAAAAAAAAAAAAAAAAAAAAAAAAAAAAAATAAAATAATAATAAAATAATAATAATAATAATAATAATAATAATAATAATAATAATAATAATAATAATAATAATAAAAAATAATAAATAATAATAATAAAATAATAATAATAATAATAATAATAATAAAAAATAATAATAATAATAATAATAATAATAATAATAATATATATAATTATATAATAATATAAAATAATAAAATAATTAAAAACTACTACTAAAAATTATTTATTATTATTATTTATTAATATTATTATTATTATTATTATTATTATTATTATTATTATTATTATTATTATTATTATTATTGGAAGTCCTATTTAGCTTTTATGTTAATTAAATAAATTAGAATTTCTCTTCCATTTTCCAAGAATTTTTTATTATTGTTATTATTATTAACAAGAAATCTAAAAATTAATTAAGTATAATGTCAACAGATGTGAAGAAAAATTTTCTGTAAAATATTTTTTTTTTATTATTTTCTTTCTTTTTTTCACTTTTTATTTTAATTTCTCTGGAAAGGATTTTTTTTTTAATTAATATTTAATGAACTAAATTTAAAATTTTCTTTTTCAAAAACTTAAATTATTTTATTCATGATTTTAAATTAATTTAATTTTTTTTTTTTTTTTCATTTTTAATGATAGTAAATTTGAGATTTCTTTAAGGAATTATTATTTTATATATTTTTTTCATAATTATTTTTGTTAATGTTTTTTGAAATTTCATTTTGAATTTTTTTTGTTGAACAGCTTTAATTATTTTTTGAATTATTTTTTGAATATTTTTGAATTAATTTTTGTTAAACTTTTTTAGTAATTATTCTTTTAATTATGTTTTGAATTATTTTTATGGAAGCTTTTTTTGAATTATATATTAAATTATTTCTGAAACAATAATAATAATAATAATAATAATAATAATAATAATAATAATAATAATAATAATAATAATAATAATAATATAATAATAATAATAATAAATAATAATAATAATAATATAATAATAATAATAATAATAATAATAATAATAATAATAATAATAATAATAATAATAATAATAATAATAATAATAATAATAATAATAATAATAATAATAATAATAATAATAATAATAATAATAATAATAATAATAATAATAATAATAATGATATTCATTATTATTATTGTAATTACTGTTATTATGATTATAATAATAATATTATTATTATTATTATTATTATTATTATTATTATTATTATTATTATTATTATTGTTGTTATTATTATTATTATTGTTACTATTATTACTTTTATTACTTTAACACAATCTTCCATTACTATATTTAAAAACATGTAAAAACATGTATTCTTTTTTGGAATTATTATTTCTTTTGATGATTGATTTAAAAAAATTAAGTAATATTTTAATTATTTTTTAATTTTAATTTTAATGAATTTTTTGGTCCTAAGTATTTTTAATTAACGAATGTAAATAGACTTTCTTTTTAGTTATTTTTTAAATTATTTCCTTGATTTTATATTTATAATTATTTTAATAATAATAATAATAATAATAATAATAATAATAATAATAATAATTAATAATAATAATAATAATAATAATAATAATAATAATAATAATAATAATAATAATAATAATAATAATAATAATAATAATAATAATAATAATAATAATAATAATAATAATAATAATAAGAATAAGAATAAGAATAATAATATAAATAATAATGATAATTACATTGATAATTATAGTAATTATTATTAGTTATATGCTATTAATGAGCTGTTTAAATCTCAAGGAACATTCAATATGATTTTAAATAATTTTTACAGTCATTTTCAAGCAACTTTTAAACTCTTTGAGCAGTTTTCAAACAGTTTTTGAGTATTTTTAAATCGTTTTTGAGCAGTTTTCAGGCTGTTTTTTGAGCAGTTTTCAATCAGTTTTTGAGCATTTTTAAAAAGTTTTTGAATAGTTTTCTCTCTTTTTTGAGCAGTTTTTAAAGTTTTTTTATTAGCTTTCAGACAGATTTTTTGAGAAATTTTCAGACTGTTTTTTTCGCAGTTTTCAAATTTTTTTGAGCAGTTTTCAGTCCTTCTGAGAAGTTTTTAGATTATTTTTGAGCAGTTTTCAAGCAGTTTTAAGATAATTATTTTGAACTTAATTATCCAAGATTGTGACCACTTAACATGTAAACTTCTGAATATTTTGATGTATTCGAGCAAGTAAACTCAAGCTTACTTTTAATCTTCACATGATTCCACTAGGATCCTCGCACACAATTTCAGAACATTTATTTCATTACCATGCATCTGAACATAAAGTAAGTGATTAGCTACCGTGTCATAAAGGAAGAGAAATTTACTTACGGGATTCTTCCTCAGGATCCTAGAAAGAAACATACTAGGAAATACCCCTCCACGAATAAGAAATGGGGAACTTTTATTTAGAAGAAAAAGCATTTGATTTATGTTCAAAATTATTATTAACTAAAACAAAGTTTTATAATAACTGAAAAAATATATAAAAAGAATATTTTTCATTTGAAAACATCAATATATATAAAATTTTCAAAATAAAATAAAATAATATCGAAAAAAATTTTTTTCGTTTGGAAAAATCCGAATATATATAAATATATAAAATATAAATATATATATATATATATATATATATATATATATATATATATATATATAATATATATATATATATATATATAATATATATATATATATATATATATATATATATATATATATATATATATATATATATATATATATATATATATATATATATATATATATATATATATATATATATATATATATATATATATATATATATATATATATATATATATATATATATATATATATATATATATATATATATATATATATATATATATATATATATATATATATATATATATATATATATATATATATATATATATATATATATATATAAAATTTTTAATTTGAAAATATTAGTATATATTAAATTTTTATAGCAGAATATTGAAAATATTTCTCTTCCCATTAGTAAACTTAATATTTCATGATAAAATTACAATTTTTTTTTGCTTTCAATATATAAAAAAATTTTTATGATTAAATTTTCTTGGTAATCTTAAAAAGGCTAATGGATGGAATGAAGGAAACGCTATTCTACTACTAATATTAATAATAATTATAATAATATTAATAAAATAATAATAATAATAATAATAATAATAATAATAATAATAATAATAATGGACAATAATAACAAAGAATATGAATTGAAATAATAAAAATAATAATAATAATAATAATAATAATAATAATAATATATAATAATAATAATAATAATAATAATAATAATAATAATAATAATAATAATAATAATAATAATAATAATAATAATAGGAATAATGATAATAAAGGAGAATAAGAATAGAAATGATATTAATTGCAATAATAATAATAATAATAATAATAATAATAATAATAATAATAATAATAATAATAATAATAATAATAATAATAATAATAATAATAATAATAATAATAATAATAATAATAATAATAATAATAATAATAATAATAATAATAATAATAATAATAATAATAATAATAATATAATAATAATAATAATAATAATAATAATAATAATAATAATAATAATAATAATAATAATAATAATAATAATAATAATAATAATAATAATAATAATAATAATAATAATAATAATAATAATAATAATAATAATAATAATAATAATAATTATTATTATTATTATAAAAGGAAGATTAAATAAAAAAAAATAAAAAAAAATAAGAAAAAAGAATAAGAAAGAAGGAAAAAGTTTGAAGAAAGAAAAAGAAGAGTAGAGAAGCAACAACAACGACAATAATAAAATGAACTGATTAAAAATTTAAGGGAAATTTTAATGAATGGAAAAAATAATTCCAAACTGTTTCAGTTCACACGCTACTTATAACGTGACGTTAGGAAACAGACTTGCATATTGTCTGGTTGAAGAATAAATGTTAACTCAACAGAA
>SEYY01008650.1:15000-25000 GCA_009176605.1 Armadillidium nasatum | reverse complement strand
TTCTATATGTATAATTGGAAGTTATGAATGAACGAAAGGTAAAGTACTAGAACTTAAAAAGGAGAAGATGAGTTATCGTCAAACGGCTGAAGGATCTGATATGTAAAAATGCAAAGGTAGGGAAGTTCAAAAGGGGAATGCATAGAAGTCTTAAAACACAAAGGGAAGAATTTCTGAACGTAGCAGGTTTGGGTAAGTGAAAGTGAAAAAGTTGGGATGAACTAAAGGGTCTCCTAAAACGGGAGAAGAAGGGTACTACTCCCCAAAGAACAAGCTCCCTACAACGTGGAGGCTACATCACCAATATAATCTCAGGGAAGAAGCGTAAACAAAGGTAAATGATCAGAACTTGGATCATGAAAGAGGTTGAGAAAATTGAGGTGCCAGACTACTTCATTAGCACCTAAGGGGGTAGGAAAGGTGAAAGGGTTTGAGCACACCTCTTCGAGGTATGGGTGAACCCTTAAAACGTGGCAAGAAAAAAGGCTGAAAAAATTGGGTGTTTTGGATACGCCTCCAACCTCTAAAGGGAGGGGGTAGATGGAGGGAGGGAGAGGGTGTATATCCTTCCGGGTGGGGTTGAACCTTCAAAACGGGGTCAGGAAAGAGGTGGAAGAAATGTGGTATGTGGCTATTCCATTATCCACTAAGGGTAATACATCCTCCAGGTGGGGATCCTAAACCCAAAAAGGGGCCTGGAAAGAGCCTGAGCTTGCAGCATTGCAGAAAATGACCTCAAGAAAGAGTGAGGTCGGCCTGATCGATCTAGATTTGCAATTGCACATCAAAGGCAGCCATGCCATTTTTGACTGAGAAAGCACCCCTAATATATATATATATATATATATATATATATATATATATATATATATATATATATATATATATATATATATATATATATATATATATATATATATATATATATATATATATATATATATATATATATATATATTATATATATATATATATATATATATATATATATATATATATATATATATATATATATATATATATATATATATATATATATATATATATATATATATATATATATATATATATATATATATATATATATATATTATATATATATATATATATATGTTGAAGAAAATATTGTTTATTCATTATTTTTATAGAGCATTTTTTTTATTTAGCTACTATTTATCATGTAAAGAATAATCTGGCAACTTGGCCATCTTTTTTTTGTTGTTACTAACCAAGCAAGTATGTAACATAACCTATGATTTTTTTCTTTTCTCTAAGTAAACATGTTATATTACAAAGTGTTTTATTTACTTCGAATGGGTTGTTAATTAAACTAAACTAAAAGATTTACTTTAACTATATATATATATATATATATATATATATATATATATATATATATATATATATATATATATATATATATATATATATATATATATATATATATATATATATATATATATATATATATATATATATATATATATATATATATATATATATATATATATATATATATATATATATATATATATATATATATATATATATATATATATATATATATATATATATATATATATATATATATATAATGAGTGAGTATGTATATGTGCGATTATTAAACATTATAACGAAATATATGTGATGATTCTTTAATTAAAACTAACTATTCAATTGTACTTCAATTTTAGCTTATTCAGCATATCATGTTTAATGAAAATATTTTCAATTCTTCTTCTCCCTTTTAGAATTTAATTTCAAAAAATTGAAATGTCAATTATAATAAGATTATGTGTCTGTAATTCTTTTTTTTCTTTTTTTTCTTTTCATTTCGACTGAGTAATTATAATTATTATAATTATGCAATTATAAGGTACTTATAAAGTTATTGAGTTAGTTTAATTTAAAGAGATTTTGAAAATTTTATTTTTACTACTACTAAAACTGTTGTTAACTGATTAAAACTGAAAAATAATAGTCGATAGAAATGACTTACATTATTAATAGAAATATTGCAATTTCTTAATATTTAAAAGGTTTAAAAAAAAAATTTAATTTCATTATTACAACTACTAATACTATTATAACTACTACTATTACTATAACTGTACTGATACTACTATTATTGTTACTGCTATTCCAAATATTACTACAATCATTACAACCATTATTACCACTACTGATACTGATACTACAACTTTTACAAATTATAATAATAATAATAATAATAATAATAATAATAATAATAATAATAATAATAATAATAATAATAATAAAATAATAATAATAATAATAATAATAATAATAATAATATTAATAATAATAATAATAAAAATATTAGCTAAAAAAATTATCTACAAATGTCAAAGACATTCTATCTGCACAAAAATATCTGCAAAGTCAAATAATCTCAAAAAACGTTTTCACATAAGGGAAGGATCCATTGTTGAAAAAAAAAATTTTTTTATCCGATTCTCCTGAAAATTTCAGTATATATAGCTTTTTTCCCGACGAAAAAACTCCATTACTAACGTTTTTACGAGGGATTTAAAGTTTAGAAGCAATTTCTTAAATTTAGGGTAAGTTTAAATCTACGGTGAGGACGCCTAAAAAATTTTTTTGGTCTGAAATTTGATGTGTATATTCGTAAATCTATTGGCTATAAAAATTTCTTAGAGAGTTTTGATGTGTGCATAACAGAAAACAGGTTATATGCCCTTACTTGACCAGGTGTCGAAATTTTTTTTTTACAATTTTGAAAAATTCACACATTCGGACAAAAAAATTTAAAAAAAAAAATATGGATTGGACGTCTTTGAAAATTAAATATTGTTTAGAGGAGAGATAGATCTAAAACTTTTATTTAAAACACTTTTAAAATCTATTTGTCTGATTCGAGATACAGCTTATCAAAAATGGCCCAATTTTCGACGAAATTTCAAATTTTCCAAATTTTGAGAGGCTGTATCTCGAATCAAACAATTAGGTTTTAAAAGTAAAATAAATAAATAAAAGTTTTAGATCCATCCCTTCTCTAAGCAATATTCAATTTTCAAAAACATTAGACACAGGGATTTTTTTTAAGAAATTTTTTTCTCCGGAAGGGTATATATTTTTTCAATTTTTTTTTCAAAAAAAAATTTGACTTCCTAAAATCTAAAACCAACCTGACTATTCCCAAATGTTCTCGGTTAATATTGTAGAAATTGGGGCTAAGAATGTACAGGGGAGTTTTTGGATCACTCTGACCACTATTTTACCATTTCTATTTAATCTCTTTTTGAATTTTGACCCCCTATAACTGCTAAACCGTTAGAAACTCAGAAAAACGTCAGAAATCGAATGTTAATTAATTTAAAAAAATGCATATACATTGTAAATTTCAGCTCAATAGGTCAAATAATAAACCAAAAGTCTTGAGAATGGGTCCTGCCCATAAGAAGAGAAGTTATTTGTAAGATTAAAGAAGTTATTTCATGAAACTAATTCTAAGCTGCAAAAAACATTAGTCAAGACTAGGGATGGAGTGAAGTATCGGTATCGGAATCGGTATCTGCAGTATCGGCATCGGTATCGGTAAAATTTTTGGACAAGAGTAAAGTATCGGTATCGGTATCGGTAGTAGTAGTATCGGCATATTTTTAGGTATCGGTATCGGGGAATTTTTAAGTATCGGTAAAAATTTTGGTATCGCTCCATCCCTAGTCAAGACTAACAATGGTAAAACATAGTCCCCAATAACTCTAACGTTACCAAATTGATACACACTTAGTTTGTAACTTTTAATGTAAGAGGAAAGATAACTTACAGTTACAGGTGAAGAATTTGGTCTTTTTACAAGTGTGACTTTTTTTTTGATCTTCGTTTTGATCTTCATTTTGAATGTTGAAAAAGATTTCTTTGGAGAATCATTTATTATATTAAGTTAAATCGAGTGAACTTTATCACCTTATTAAAACGTAATTATTGCTTCAACCCACACACCCACACCCACACCCACCAACACACACACACACACACACACACACACACACACACACATACATATATATATATATATATATATATATATATATATATATATATATATTATATATATATATATATATATATATATATATATATATATATATATATATATATATATATATATATATATATATATATATATATATATATATATATATATATATATATATATATATATATATATATATATATATATATATATATATTATATTATATATATATATATAATTTTGTTCTAGGGATTTTATAAGGATTATTTAATAAAGGATAAAAAGAGATCAATCAGACATATTCTTTTTATTATTATTATTTTTATTTTATTTTTTAATTTAATATTATTCATTTTTTATTGTATTTTTTTTTTTATTTTACTAATTTATTATTTTTATTTATTAAATTAATAATTTATTAATAAAAATAAGATATATATTATAATATATATATATATTATATATATATATATATATATATATATATATATATATATATATATATATATATATATATATATATATATATATATATATATATATATATATATATATATATATATATATATATATATATATATATATATATATATATATATATATATATATATATATATATATATATATATATATATATATATATATATATATATATATATATATATATATATATATATATATATATATATATATATATATATATATATATATATATATATATATATATATATATATATATATATATATATATATATATATTATCATTATTAATATTATTATTAATTTTATTTAATATTATTATTTGAAATTGTTAGTAGAAATACTAATAATAGTAGGGCTAATAGTAGTAATTGTATTATCATAAAGAAATATATTAATAAATTGTAATATTTATATTAATTAAGACATTTTCCTTTAAAATTATTTTAATTCTTATCAGAAATAAAAGTCTCAGTAGTAGTAAAAATAATATTTTCCAAAATCTTTTTAATTAAACTAACTCAATATCATCTTCAAGTTTCAAAAATACCATTTTTAATTTCAAACTATAATTACTATTTAATTATATAATTACAATAATTATAATTACTCAGTCGAAATGGAAAGGAAGAATAACTGACAGATGATCTTATTATAATTGACATTTCAATTTTCTGAAATTAGATTCTAAAAGGGAGAAGAAGAATTGAAAATATTTTCATTAAACATGATATGCTGAATAAGTTAAAATTGAAGTACAATTGAATAGTTAGTTTTTATTAAAGGATCTTCCCTTATATTTCGTTATAATATTTAATAATCGCACATACACATACTCACTCATTATATATATATATATATATATATATATATATATATATATATATATATATATATATATATATATATATATATATATATATATATATATATATATATATATATATATATATATATATATATATATATATATATATATATATATATATATATATATATATATATATATATATATATATATATATATATATATATATATATATATATATATATATATATATATATATATATATATATATATATATATATATATATATATATATATATATATATATATATATATATATATATATATATATATATATATATATATATATATATATATATATATATATATATATATATATTAGACAGAACCATGAAACAATTACTGCCTGACGCTGTTTGGTGCTAAAGGTACTGCATTGATACTGAATTGAGGTAATTTGTTATGGATGTAATGTTGCTACTTGTACAGAATGACTCCACAGGTTTAATAGCATTGCATTACCGTCAGTAGAAGAGTATTCATATCGTCGAAGCAGAAAAGCCTAAAGGGATTTTGATTTGCAATTGCAAATCAATCCGTTCAAACTAACCTCCCGCTCATTCCAAAACACTATTTTTAGGGATTCAATCCATCGAAATTGACCTCAAGTAGGGAGAAGTTTCCCCTCTTGGGCCCCCATGAATCACCTAAAATCGGTATCAGGAAGTTACCTGAGTTCCTGAGTTTGCAGAATTTCTACGTTCACCTCACTCTCTTTCGTGACCCTTTTTTGCAGTTCAATCCTGCAGAAATTGGTTCAAGTTAGAAAGTGTGAAATAAACACTGAATAATGAGTAAATTTTGAAGTAATTCCTATAAATTGTTATATAAAACTGTCAACTATTATAACGGAGTGAAATAACCAATATTGCATGATGAAACAGCATAATTTTACATTCTGTGAGTTGAAAGCTTCTCTGTATAGAATATAAATACAATACATGTGAAATATACAGCTAACAAATTATGAATATTATATTTAGTAGTATAGGACCTACTGAAACTATTGTAAAATTGTAATTATAGTTTTCTGAATATTGTATATAAATTGAAATTGAAATATTTGGAAAACATCATAACTTTTATATCTTTGAAACCTTAGTTAACTTGCAATTTTATTATTATTATTATTATTATTATTATTATTATTATTATTATTATTATTATTATTCCCTGGTAATAATGCTTGCTTATTGGATAGAACTATTGTTACTTCAGACACCAGTGGTAACATCTTAGTATGAAGGCCAAAATCAATGTGAAAACTATAATACAGAATTGGACACTAGTACAAAGACGAACAATGGTGCAAGAAACAACAGTGAAGGTTCAATCAACAGTATAAACTCTAATGGTGAACAACCCAGTGAAGGAAATCAAGCAATAACGGTTGACATTTTCAGCAAAAGATTTTGAATACTTTGGCTGGAGATCCTGGAGGTTGACTTTGGAACTCTACCCGACGTGATGATTCTGGAGGGGCATGTCGGACTGCAAGGTTTTGCCCAAAGGATGTTTAAAGGAAGGAGAAACACCCTTGAACGAAGAATCCGAGATCGTCATCTCAAAACAGAATAACTGAAGTAAGCAGACATCGAACAGGAAGAGAAACTTTTGTAATATATTGAGCCAATATTTCACTGCAAAAATTGTCCTAACGAATCGTTGGGACAAATGGCAAAAATATCACAACAAATTTTTCAGTTATGTTCTTATTAGAAAATAAATCGGTGAAGCGACTTTCCTACTCTTAATATGTCTTTTCTCTATTGAAAATTTGATTGTGACATTTTTGCAACCTGTCCCAACAATTGGTTAGGACAATTTATGCAGTATTGCAACACCGCGTGAGAGAGAGAGAGAGAGAGAGAGAGAGAGAGAGAGAGAGAGAGAGAGAGAGAGAGAGAGAGAGAGAGAGAGAGAGAGAGAGAGAGAGAGAGAGAGAATAAGGTTTACAGTTAAGTTAGGTTATAATTGAATTAAGTTATAAAATAAAGAGCAAACTGTCTACAGATTATATTAAATTGTGGATTTATAACATTGCTTACCTATTGAAATGCCCTTTCTATAATCTCCAGAAACCCTAACTTTACCTATTATTTTATTTATAATCTAAAATGCAAATAATTGACAAATATCAAATAAAAAAAAAAAAAAAAATGAAAAAAAAAAAAAAATAAAAAAATAAAAAAAATAAAAAAAATAATAAAATAATAATAAATAATAATAATAATAATAATAATAATAATAATAATAATAATAATAATAATAATAATAATAATAATAATAATAATAATAATAATAATAATAATAATAATAATAATAATAATAATATAAATAATAATATAATAATAATAGAATAATAATAATAATAATAATAATAATAATAATAATAATAATAATAATAAAAATAAAAATAATAACAGCAACAAAAATTATAATTATAACAAATTAATTATATAATTATAACAATTATAACAAAAATGATAATTATAACAAATAAATAATAATAATAATGGAATAACATCAACATTTAGAGATGATGATGATAGCAAAAACAATAATAAATATAGCATATAATAATAATGATAATGATAATATAATGATGATGATGATAATATAATAATAATAATAATATAATAATAATAATAATAATAATAATAATAATAAACAATAATAATAATAATAATAACAATAATCCTAAAAATAATAATGATAATGATAATAATTATAATAATAATAATAATTATAATAATAATAATAATTATAATATAATAACAATAATAATTAAATAATAATAATAATAATAATAATAATAATAATAATAATAATAATAATAATAATAAATAATAATAACTATAACAATAATAATAATTAATAATAATAATAAAAATATTTAAATTAATATTAAAAAATAATACAATAAATAATAGTAAAAATAAAAAAATAAAAATATTCAAAAATAATAATAATAATAATAATAAATAATAATAATAATAATAATAATAATAATAATAATAATAATAATAATAATAATAATAATAATAATAATAATAATAATAATAATAATAATAATAATAATAATAATAAAAGGTAATAATAATGATAATAATAATAATAATAATAATAATAATAATAATAATAATACATTTTCTGAAAAATACTTGGATGTAAATAAAACGATGAAATTAAATATTAAAATATAGTTTTTTTTTTTTCCAACCAAAAATGTTTTGTTCATTTTCATTAAAATTTCATAAAATAAACTTTAAAGATAATAATATACTCAGCGTGTCAAACAAAATAAACAAAAGAAGTAGTCGTTAAAACCTGGAATAGCCATTTGGGGTCGAAGTAGTCAGAAGTTGCCACATTTAAAAAAAAAAAAAAAAAAAAAAAAAACAAGATGAATTCGAAGAATGGATCTATATTTTTTTTCTTTCCTTCTTTATGTTAATATAATAAGAAAATAAAATTTTTAGAAAAAAGAAAGAAAAAAAAAAAAAAAAAAAAAAAATTTAAGCATTGTCCATGATAACGGTTTATTTTTTATTTTTTATTTTATTTTATGTTTTTATTTTTTATTTTTTTTTGGTGGGTTTTTCAGTATTATTATTTATTTAATTCTATATATATAAATTATATATATATATATATATATATATATATATATATATATAATATATATATATATATATATATATATATATATATATATATATTATATATATATATATATATATATATATATATTATATATATATATATATATATATATATATATATATATATTATATATATATATATATATATATATATATATATATATATATATATATATATATATATATATATATATATATATATATATATATATATATATATATATATTATATATATATATATTATATATATATATATATATATATATATATATATATATATATATATATATATAATATATATATATATATATATATATATTATATATATATATATATATATATATATATATATATATATATATATATATATATATATATATATATTATATATATATATATATATATATATATATATATATATATATATATATATATTATATAGTTTATATATGTTACAATTGCAGGAATGTCAAATTTCTGCAATTGACTCCACTCTGCATCATGCGGGAAATGGTGTATTGCATATATATATATATATATATATATATATATATATATATATATATATATATATATATATATATATATATATATATATATATATATATATATATATATATATATATATATATATATATATATATATATATATATATATATATATATATATATATATATATATATATATATATATATATATATATATATATATATATATATATATATATATATATATATATATATATATATATATATATATATATATTATATCTGTGACAGGAATGAAATATAAGGAAAAGACTGAGGTGATGAAAATCTCGAGAGTACAGGATGGTACTGTAATACGAGTGGATGGTGCGTTGGTGAAAGAAGCAGAAAAATTTAGCTATTTGGGGGTCACAGTGAACTCAAACGGAGATATGGCAAGGGAAATTGAGGAAAGAATTGATAAATTCTCGAGAGGG
>SEYY01008649.1:45000-46110 GCA_009176605.1 Armadillidium nasatum | reverse complement strand
ATCCCATGCACCTGATCATATGAAATCATGGGTAAAGATATGGGATACCTGAGAGAAGAAGAAGTAGGAGGAGGGATGTCGGAATCATCTAGGGTCGAATTAAAGGAAAAAAAGGAGGCCGAAGAGTATGGCCTTTCAGTAGGAGTGTTAGCTACAGATCACTCGGATCGAATAAAAGGAGGAAAGGAAGATTTACAAAAGTTGTTAGAGATGTTTTTGGCAAGAGGCCAGAAATTTTTATCAGTAGGAGAACCAAGGAGGTTAGCGCACTTCCTTTTGGTGAAAGCACGGTTGGCCTGTCGAAGTATATCCCTGCAACGATTCCGAGCTGAATGAAAATTAGAAAGAGTGATAGAAGAGGAGTTTTTCCACGCTAGACACGCACTGTCTTTTTACTGAAAGGCACGAGAGCATGCGCCATTAAACCATGGATTTTGGGGAGAGAAAGGTTTAGTTGAAGAGGGATGAACTTGCTCATCCCATCAGATATCACGGCTCCCACTCTTTAAGCGGACACAGTGGCATCATTGGTGTCAAAACAGGATTCACTCCAAGAATAGTTGGCGAAAAAGCGACGCAATGCCCCCAAATTAGCACGATTAAAGTGCCAGAAAGTACGTTTAGGGCAGGGTGGAGCTTCTGGAGAGAAAGTGTTACACTTAAGAGCTATAAGGTTGTGGTTAGAATAACCGATAGGAGGGAAAATGGTGTAATTATAACGAGAAGGAGTAGTGGTCAAGCACAAGTCAAGCATATTTAAGAATTGGTTAGGACGATCTGGGATGTGTGTAGGTTCTCTAATCAATTGCTCCAGATCGTTGAGAATACTGAATGATTTATCCTCCTCCCCACCTGTATCAGTATGAGAGGAGCCCAACCTCTCATTGCGATGTACGTTGCAAAACCCCAAAAGAGAGGACCTCAGCATTTGGATGGGAAGATGTAACAGTTCTTTGAGAAATAGTTAGATATTCAAAAAGGAGCGGAAAATCGGTTCCACTAGGGGAACATTAGCAGAAACACAAAATTGTAGCAGTAAGAGGAAAGATTTAAAGCCATACAACATCGAAATTAGGGGATTTAAGATATTCGAGACGCTTTACTGGAATG
>SEYY01008649.1:35000-37500 GCA_009176605.1 Armadillidium nasatum | reverse complement strand
AACTTTTTCTCAAAACTTTATCACTTCAACCTCCATTTCTTGCTTTAATAACTTACTCTTACCAACCTTCTCTCTCTCTCTCTCTCTCTCTCTCTCTCTCTCTCTCTCTCTCTCTCTCTCTCTCTCTCTCTCTCTCTCTCTCTCTCTCTCTCTCTCTCTCAACATTCTCTCATTCTCTCGTTCTCTACCATTCGTTCTCATTCTATTACTCTCTCTTTCGTCATCTATTTCTCTATTTATATATATATATATATATATATATATATATATATATATATATATATATATATATATATATATATATATATATATATATATATATATATATATATATATATATATATATATATATATATATATATATATATATATATATATATATCTTTTTATCACTTTCTCTCCTCCTCTCCGTGAAACCTTCCCGCTCTACTTCCCTTTCTTCTCCCTACCTCCTTCGCTCCCTCCCTACTCCTTTGCTCCCTCCCTACCTCCCTCGTATTGGTTTTATTTATTTTAAATTTTATGTAGGATAATTCCATTTCATCTCTCACGATGAGGAAAATTCGTAATGTAATTCCGTATTAAATTCCATTTGTTGTATCTGATAATTCCTTTGTTATTATTATTATTATTATTATTATTATTATTATTATTATTATTATTATTATTATTATTATTATTATTATTATTATATTATATTATTATTATTATTATTATTATATTATTATTATATTATTATTTATTATTATTTAAAAAAATTAAGATATTTGTAGGATAGGTATTAGAACAGTAAGATTAACATACCATTAAAGTGTTTGTTTCTTTTAATTATAAAATTCATTAATTAATTAACTGATTTATAAATTAATTATTCAAGATTATTAACCTCATATATATATATATATATATATATATATATTATATATATATATATATATATATATATATATATATATATATATATATATATATATATATTATATATATATATATATATATATATATATAGGGACAACCGGGGCTGGAATTTTGCCGGTGCCTGGGTTCTGGCTGGGGTTGCCTAAAATTTGTAAAGAGGTCAAAAGCACTGAAATTTTAGGTTAAGAAAATAAGATATAATTTTAATTGAGATTTATTTAATTATAAAGGAGTAGAATAGCCAGCATTCACTTAAATTAATGATTATATGCATTTTTTCTGAATTTTTTTTAGAAAATTACAGATTTTGTTTAAAAGTTTTTAAAAAAAAGTACAATAATTTTTTAAATCTTTTTTTTTTTTTTTCCGATTCACAATAGTGATTAAACAGATTTTCTCAGGTAAGATCCTAAGTTAAAGTTTGAAAAAATGTAAGATATAAATTATCAATATAACCTGTATTTATACATATCATTGCTATTTTATTGTTCTATATCAAATTTGTATCATTTAGATACATTATTTCAAAATTATTATTTTGTTTATACTTTCAGTCACTATGGCTAAAAGATGAGCATTAGCAGTATAGGGAGTACTTTACAATATTTCAGGATAGGCTTGAAATACCAAAATGTAACATATGCAGCCAGGAAATTAGAAGAGGACCTCCGGGCGCCTCAAGTAAAAATTTTTCAACTAAATCTTTATGGGGGCATCTAAAATCAAAACACAAAAATGAACATTCACTAGCAGAAGAGGAGCGGTCAAAAGAAACAGCAAAGAAAAATGAAATATTGAAAAAACAAGAAGAAAAATCTTAATTTTCTTATATTTTGTTTGATTTAATCCACCATCATTAAGTATAATTTGCCATTTTAACCCCGCCAGGCAAAAAAAAACCCGGTTTTCCCTGATTTTTAGCCGGGATTAGCCGGGGCCCTGGTCGGTCTATATATATATATATATATATATATATATATATATATATATATATATATATATATATATATATATATATATATATATATTATTTTCATTATTATTAATAATACTGACTTATATTTAAAATTTATTATTATTATTGTTATTATTTTATAATGCTTATGATTTTATTATTATTATAGCTGTCATTATTAAAATTAATATTACTGGTTACTATTGCAATAATTATTGCTAATATTTTGAAATAATTATTATTATTGGTACTGCCATTATAATTTAAATTTTTATATTATTATTATTATTTTTATAATTATTTTCATTATTATTTTAATTAGTTGTTTTTAAAAATAAATTAATTATCAATTTTTCCTTCCTTTGATCATTAGTTTTAATTATATATATTTTTTTGTCATTGATTTTTTTAATATTATTTAATCTTGTGTCGATTTCCAAATAACAAAACATTAATTAACAATATTCTGAAATAAAAATTTTATTTTTTTTATTTATTTTTATTTCATAGAATAAATATAATTAAAATTAAATTAGCTTATTATAAATGTAAAAGCATAAATATATATTATTTACATTTTGTAATTATAAAATTATTCAATGATGTATATAATTTATTTTGCTGAAT
>SEYY01008649.1:30000-32500 GCA_009176605.1 Armadillidium nasatum | reverse complement strand
GAATATCAAGTTGTATGATTTCAAAGTCACACGAAAGAGATCAAATTAGGGGTGGTTAAATGTGAAAGTAGTTCAGCCCGAAGTATATTTAAAGGAATTGTTAGTATTCTTGATGACTATGATGTATTAATTAGCATCAAAATGATAATTTGTGATAGTACTGCTGTAAATAATGGCCATATTAATAGGGTTGTAGTTAGAATACAGCAAAAAACGATTTAAATGGGACTAAATGTGCTTTCAGTACATGGGTTGCCAACCCCACGTTATGGACAGAATATTAAAACATGTTCTTGACCTTTATCTTGATATGAATATCACAGGTCCTAATTTGAATTATGAATTTATAGATGAAATAACTGAGAGGTATGAAGTCTTAAAATAATCATATATTCCGGAGGTAGAGATGCTCGTAGTTGAAAATCCTGGAAGGAGAGATGATTTCAGGTTCCTTTATATTCTATGTTGTGTGTTTCGACAATATAAGGCAAATCGCAAATGACCTAATATAAATTGGCTATCTCTGCAATCAATTCATAGTGATCGATGGAATTCACGAGCAATTTACTCCCTTATTGCTTATTTTTTGTTACCTAAATGGAGAGGAATACTTGAAAAAATCAGTTAGTTTCATAGCTTTTAGTCGGCAGGAAATATGGGTTTTCTAACCAAAAATTTAATGACATATATGACAAACTACTGTCAAATATTAAAGAAACTAAGTGTAAAGCTGCGGGAATATGTTTCAAAACTCATTGGTTCCAAAAAATTTCTGTTATTGATATACTGCGATTAAATATTATTCCCGAAAGAGGAATTAAACTAATGGAAGAGTTAAGGGAAATTTCTAAATATAAAATTTCTTTTAAAAAAGCAAATTCTAATTATTATCTAGCATTTAATAGATATTTATGCAAAATTTGATTTTTCTTTAAAATGAATAAAAGTCTTTCTTTGATTTTTTTACTTTGTTTTAAATCTTTCAAGACAAATTACTCTCACGTTTTAAGAAAGTACAAAAAACCTTATTATATTATAAATTTTAAACCTAACCCTTAATGAGGGTAATGAAATTTTTTTTTTCATTACCTATATATATATATATATATATATATATATATATATATATATATATATATATATATATATATATATATATATATATATATATATATATATATATATATATATATATATATATATATATATATATATATATATATATATATATATATATATATAATATTTTTTTTTTTTTTTTTTTTTTTTTTTTTTTTTTTTTTTTTTTTTTATCATTATTTTAATTTTTAAAATTTATTTTACTTTTAATTCAATTTAACAGCGTATTAAAACATCCAATAATTTTATATATTTTCCCCATTTTTACTTTTTTCTTTTTAACATTTTCCAATTACCAATTATTCACGATTCAAATTTTTCCTTTTTTTTTTTTTTTTTTTTTTTATTTTTATGAAAAGGCTGTCCTCTTTTGTCACTCATTTTCTGTCCTCATATTTTCTTCTTATCGGACAAAAGGACATTTTTCAGGCTTCTTTCTCAAGTCTCTCGTTTTTGGAACAGAAATTGAGAGAAAAAAATTTTTCTTGGAAAAAATATGATTTAATTAAATGACTTTTTTTTTTTTTTTTTTTCTTTTTTCTTTTAAGCAATCGTTTTCAGCGAGATATCACATTTTTTAAAGATATTTTTTGTGTACTTGAAAATTACACACATGTGTTGTACTCTCTAAATAGATTTTTGGGTTTAAATGGTTTAACTTTGCTTCAATTACTAATTAACGTTATATATATATATATATATATATATATATATATATATATTATATATATATATATATATATATATATATATATATATATATATATATATATATATATATATATATATATATATAAGGGTGGGCTAAAAAATAATGCCTGTTGATGCATTGCTAAGCAAAGGAAATAGATATAACATGTTCAGACCTGCATTCGAAAGATTGAGGCTTATAGAATAGATTTGAAACGCGAACGGTATAGTTATTTGGTTTCATTGTTGCTGAGTGATAGAAAAATGGAAGCTATATAGTAATACTTTGTTGAAGCAACGTGCAATGATTGAATTTTTGCTTACCGAAGGTGTATAGAATTTCTACAAAACATTGCAACGGAAGATGAATCGTGAGTTCACCACTACAATCCAGAAGTAAAACGAATCTCTATGGAATTCAGAGACCCAATCTCGCCTTTCTTACGAAAGTTTAAGACTTCAAATCTCTGTCGGTAAACTCATGCTGACATCTTTCTGGTATGTGGAGGGCCTCGTCTATTCGAAATATCTGCCGTAGGGCACGACAGTAAACTCCGAACATTATTGTGAAACTCTCCAGAAATTGAAGCATCCGCCGAAATAAGACCAAACCGCACCGTTTTCCTCCTGCATCATGACAATGCTCAACGACTTTACAGTTCAAAGACGCTTCAGAAGCTTTAACGCTTGA
>SEYY01008649.1:20000-22500 GCA_009176605.1 Armadillidium nasatum | reverse complement strand
ATCTTGAAGGTCAGGGTTTATTTAATATATATATATATATATATATATATATATATATATATATATATATATATATATATATATATATATATATATATAATATATATATATATATATATATTCGGGGAAAGGGGGATGGGGTTTTTCAGTTTAGGATGTTTGGAAGATTTCGATATATAAAATTGCAAATTGAATAAATTGCATTTGACAGCTCGATTTTCTTCATACACAAATAGTTTTTATTTCCCTATATATTTCCTTTATTTTTTTGCTCTGTTCAGTATATATATATATATATATATATATATATTATATATATATATATATATATATATATATATATATATATATATATATATATTATAATATATATATATATATATATATATATATATATATATATATATATATATATATATATATATATATATATATATATATATATATATATATATATATATATATATATATATATATATATATATATATATATATATATATATATTATATATTATATATATATTATAAATATATAATATATATATATATATATATATATATATATATATATATATATATATATATATATATATATATATATATATATATATATATATATATATATATATATATATATATATATATATATATATATTTATTTATTTGCGATGTCTTTTATATTTGCTTTATAGTTTTATTATTCTAAGCATTTAATCTGTTAAAAGGGTTTCTGTTTTAAATATTTTTCACCTTTAAATCTTTTGAAGTGTTTTTAGTTGTTTATTATTTTTTTTAAAAATATGTGATGCGCTGCTCAGGAAAAAAGGGAAAAATTGGATGATGTCTAAAGTGAAATTGCAGATTTTACATTTCTGTTTCTAGATTTTGATTTTAATTTTTTTTCTAGTTCACATCTCACGGGCATTGCCCTGTTCGTGGAGATGAACTTTTATAGGTAGTATATAATTAGGATCCCCAAGTGGGATCGAACCGGCGTTCTCAAGCACGTGAGTTAATTACTCTACTGTTTGAGCCACGGTAGACGGCAATAATACACTCTTCTCCTACAGTTCCCATTCAACTAATTTTTGTTATCATAACGTATGTTGTAGTTACTTTATTTACACATATATATTATTATATATATATATATATATATATATATATATATATATATATATATATATATATATATATATATATATATATATATATATATATATATATATATATATATATATATTTGGGAGTCTGTTATAGTTTTTTTTATTTATTTTTTTGGTCAGTTCCAATTCCAACTTGTACCACGGCTCCGATTTCTCGATTTTAAAAATTTGCTGCTCCGTCTCTGTATCTGTATATACGGAATTAAAATTACTCTGCTCCGACGCTGTACTCCCAAAACTTTGTTCCTCCGTGACCGTCTCCACAATCTTTTCACAAAATACTGAATGATTTAAATATTTAACTTTTAACATAGTTTATGTTAAAAGTGTCAAAATTGAACTTGTACATCGTAATAAAGCTTGATAAAATATTTCCCATTTCCCAATAATTAAATATTTTTAATTGGATATTGAATTCCATTGTGATAATTGCATTTAATTTTAAAAATCTTTCCAAGAAAATACCTTTAAAAGTATAAAAAATAAGAATAAAAAATAAAAAATTTTGAAAAACGTTTTTAAATCCTACCAGAAAAAAAAAAAATTTGTCACAAATAAATCTCATTTCAATATAGTGTAGCCTTTCTTCATAAATATCCCATTGATCTTCCTTGATCTTTTTGAAAGGATATTCTTAAGTAATCCTGACTTTGGATCGAGACCTTTAGGGAAAAATGAATCTCCGCCCAATAAGACAAGGTATGTCTTTCTCTCCTCTCCTCTTTCTCTCTCCTCCTCCTCCTCTCTCCTCCTCCTCCTCTTTTCCTTCCCTCTCCTCTTCTCTCTCTCTCGTCTCTCTCTCTCTCTCTCTCTCTCTCTCTCTCTCTCTCTCTCTCTCTCTCTCTCTCTCTCTCTCTCTCTCTCTCTCTCTCTCTCTCTCTCTCTCTCTCTCTCTCTTTCTTTATTTCTTTCTCATCTTCTCTTTCTTTCTCTTCTCTTTCTTTCTCCTCTCTCTCTCTCTTTATTTCTTTCTCTCTTCTCTCTCTCTTCTCTTCTCTCTCTCTCTCTCTCTCTCTCTCTCTCTCTCTCTCTCTCTCTCTCTCTCTCTCTCTCTTCTCTATATATATATATATATATATATATATATATATATATATATATATATATATATATATATATATATATATATATATATATATATATATATATATATATATATATATATATATATATATATATATATATATATATATTCTTTGATGTCTCTTTTCAGTTTCTTGAAGGGGTAATTCTAATATGGCTTTTTTTCCCTTTTGAATCTGAATCTGGTTGAATAGAAATTAATACGATGGAAATTATATGAGGAGTGTGTTGCATTTAAATTTTTTGAACGG
>SEYY01008649.1:12500-17500 GCA_009176605.1 Armadillidium nasatum | reverse complement strand
CTTTACCTGTTGACCCAACTTCCTTTGACTTAGCACACTTTTAAACACCGTGTATCGGAAAGTTGTAGGTATTTAGTCTGCCCTTGATTCTGTTATCCCCCAACCCTGGAAATCGATAGGCCCCTGGCCTTTGCCCACCAGAGGAAATATATATATATATATATATATATATATATATATATATATATATATATATATATATATATATATATATATATATATATATATATATATATATATATATATATATATATAAGCTTCATCACCATAGATACAGCTCCTTTCTATAACAACAAAAGGAAAAAAGAATATGAGTGAAAATATATTTTTAAAACTTTGTTGAATCAAAAGTTTGAAATTCCTATTCCATTCTTGTGGATTAATCAAAATGTAGGAATAAAACTGAAATTTTTTCCAAGTCTCTGGAATTACATATATATATATATATATATATATATATATATATATATATATATATATATATATATATATATATATATATATATATATATATATATATATATATATATATATATATATATATATATATATATATAATAAAATAATAAAAAAAGGAATGCGTGAAATATTTTATACGCTTTACTTGTTTTTATAATAATAAAAGTGTTAGTTTTTTTTTTACTGAAGGCATTTTTTTCTTATACTAAATTTAGAGAAGGTTACAAAAAAATAAAGAAAAAATGAAATGAAAAGCACTCTTACTTCCTCTGGTTAAATATCTATTAAAACTGTTATTTTATTCTTGTAATTTTTTAGTTATAAATTAATAATTTGATTATAGTAATTTATTAGATAATCATAACTATGAAAAAGTGTCCAAATACTTTATTGGCAAATCTTTGTATTATTTTTTTACGCTGAATTTAAAATTTAAAATCATTTCTTTCTATCTCGTAATAATTTTTTTTTTACACTACAGATATTAAGGAATAATTAACGTACCTAAAAGATGTTCTGGAATACTTGGCCTCATGCAGAAAGGTCCCTTGTCTGATTCAAGCAGTAATCCGCTAACAATGCTTGAACTTCACTTTTTTTTTGATATCTTTTTTCCGTGCTTGAATTTTCCTGATGAAAGCGTTCACCGTGTTCATTGCTTACGACGCCCAGGTTTTCGAGAAAGAAATCCAAGTGTGAATGAAGGAAGTGAATCTTTCTAAACATTTTTGCAACCTAACTCTTAATAAAAAAGAAGACCCTGCCAACGAAAAATTTTTTTGATTCAATCGACTCCAAAAACGAATGTTTTAAAGAGTAATCCTTCCTTCATCTGTCGTGAAACGATGGGTAAATTCTAAGTCTTTGTTTTTTTTAATACGGGGTTGAATCCCCCCCTGTATTTTAATGACTTTTTTCACTAAATCCATGATAAAATACACAATTTTTAATTTTTAATTTTTTTTTTTGCGAAAAATTTGGAAACATATGTAGCTTTCAAAAGAATGCTCAATGAAGCTGATACGGTGTGGTTTAGGTAGTTTGGTATGAGCGTAAACTCGTTTGAAATCTTGAAAAAATTTTGTTTCAAAAAATAGTGACCAATGGCTCTTTGTTTTTAAAGGTTCCGCACTTCAAACCTTGATTCAACTACCTGAATAGTAACCTGATTATCTTCCTCACACTGTATCTCGTTTACCCAGAAAGTTTGAAAAACATCTAAGTCTTCGTTTATTTTTGGCAAATTTTTTTCTGAAAAAAGTGAGATTCGGAGAAATTCGCCAAAAACAATATTTATAAGTACGTTCCTTGTTTGATTGGTAATATCTCAGTAACCATTTGGAGTTGAAAGAAACTAATTACATATTTGGAATTGGCATATCATTATCTATAAAAATATACCAATTTTTTTAAAAAATTACAAAAAAAAATTCCTTTTTTTGTAGTTGCCATATATCACCAATTTCATGGTCATTCGACAAGCGTCACTTCAAAATTCTTTTTCTCAAGATTCGCTTAGAATTAGAAAAAACTACATACAGATTTGGAATCAGCATAGATTTTACTATAAAATCGCTGAAAAAAATAAATAAAAATATTTCCCCCCAAATTCGGGGTCTATTCGGAGAAATTCGCCTAAAAATATTTATAAAGTACTTTCCTTGTTTGATTGGTAATATCTCAGTAACCATTTGGAGTTGAAAGAAACTAATTACATATTTGGAATCGGCATATTATTATCTATAAAAATATACCAATTTTTTTAAAAATTAAAAAAAAAAATTCCTTTTTTTGTAGTTGCCATATATCACCAATTTTATGGTCATTCGACAAGTGTCACTTCAAAATTCTTTTTCTCAGGATTCGCTTAGAATTAGAAAAAACTACATACAGATTTGGAATCAGCATAGATTTTACTATAAAATCGCTGAAAAAAATAAATAAAAATATTTCCCCCCAAATTCAGGGGTCTTTCTATTGTGGGGTCCCTCTTGAGATTTTTTGAGTAGTCATATCTCAGTAACCATTGGGAATTAAGAAAAACTAATTACATATTTGGAATCAGGAGAAAATTTGCTATAAGAATAAGAAAAAATTACAGAACTATGGAAAAAATTTTTTTTTATATATAGGATCTTTTTTTCAAGGTCATTCTACAAGGGGTACAAGGGTTACTTTAAAAGTCTTTTTCTCAGGAACCGCTTGGAATTTTGAAAAACTGATTACAGATTTGGAATCGGCATAGATTCTACTATAAAACAGATGAAAAAAATAAAGTACCCCTTCCCCCATCAAAAAGAGGAACCTCCAATGACAGGGTCCCCTTTTAATGCTTTCAGAATCTGATATACTGCATTTGTATAGTTGTGAGGCTTTCTGTTTCCCAAAAACGTTTTTCTACTACGTTCTTGAAAGAGACCCATGCACGTTATTCTAAGTCATTCAACCCTCCATCAAAAGTTTCGTCTTTCGTCAATTCTCTAATTTGTGGTCCAACGAAAGTTCCCTCTTTAATTTTTCATCGCTAATTTTTGGGAGCTTCTCCTTCAAATACAAAAAACCTCTTCCATTTTCGTCATTGGCTTTCACAAAATTTTTCATCATAAAATAATTTTATATGAAGAGGTGTGAAATAAATGTTTTTGGTATCAACTGGTTTCATAACTTTTTTCACCAGGTGTGAAAGATTTACGTGAATACCATATATTCGTATTGAAATGATTTTCACTATCCATGCTATCCCACTCGCCCAAAAAATGGCAAAATTTTGTGATTACCTTAAGGTCTCCAAATATATTCCACATGAATTTTTTCATCATGTATCTTGACTTGAATAATCTTCATACATTCCATAGGATTTCTTGTTATATTAATTAACTACATTAATTAAGTAATGGAAAATTGTTTCCACTGGAAATAATGTAAAAATCTGAATAAAGCATCTAAAAAAATATACGTGATAGCAAATCTGGATTCCTCGAAATGCAAATACGTATTAATAAAACAAAATTATCATTGAGACAAAATACTTGTTTATCATTGTAATCAGTGTTAGTTAGATTTAGTAAAGGTAAGTGTAATTGAGTCTATTAAAATTTTAATTGTTTAAGTGTAGTTTTTATAATTTTTAATTTAAGTGTTAAGTAACGTAATTATTCTACGTAGCTTCACAAACCGGTTAGGACACAAAAATCATGAATAAGACTCTCTCCGTACATCAGCTACGATTTTTGTATGAAGTCCATCTCACTTTTATTTTAATTTCAGATATTGGAAAGATATGGATTTTTTTTTTTTTTTTTTAATTTGACATTTTCGTAGGATTTTTGTATTTCAATTTTTATTTTGGTTTACATATTTTGATAAACGAAAAAAAAAATCATTTTGTTATTTGTGGGACAGAATGAACTTAACAGCCAAAAGTCGTTAATACAAGTCCGGTTTAGGTCTCTTTTATAAGATTGGACTATGATAAAAAATGCTTTTTCTTAACTTTTTTTTTATATATAGAAAGTATGTGTTTTAAATATAAATAAATTTAAATAGGTGGTAAAGATGGGGTTACGTGATGAAGCTCACTCAATCGAATTTTTAGATACGCCCTAGAAATGTTCCCCTCTTGGTGAGGGATAAACTTAAAAAATAAAAAAAAGTATTCAAATAAATTTCTTTCTTATATTTAGACTCTTGAAAAAATCTTGAAAATCATTTTCTTGAAATCAAAACTTCTCAAAGAAACAAAGAAGGAGACCAAAAAACTAATACAATTTAGGAAGAAAATCCTGCTTTGACTTCCTAAATAGCCTAACAGCCTTATTTGGATTCTGCTTGAAGGAATAATCAATAACCATATATATATATAATATATATATATATATATATATATATATATATATATATATATATATATATATATATATATATATATATATATATATATATATATATATATATATATATATATATATATATATATATATATGGAGTATGCTTCGCACATCTGGGGTGGTTCCACTCATGCAGTTCTTTTTGAGAAGGTGGAGTCTAGGGCTTTTCGTCTCAATCAAATCTCCTGCTTTTATTAACTCTCTCCAATCTCTTTCTCATTACTATCGCTATTACAGCGGACACTGCTTTTCTAACTCTCTCGTCGTCTCATCCTTTTTCTGTCCAACTCTCCGACCCTAGACTTAACAGTTATACTCAATCTTCCATATACTCTACTGGTAATGTCTGGAACACACTCCCTTTATCTATTCTCCCAACTTCCTTTGACTTACATACTTTCAAACACCGTGTATCTGGAATTTTGTAAGCCTCCGGCCTTTGCCCACCGGAGGATATATATATATATATATATATATATATATATATATATATATATATATATATATATATATATATATATATATATATATATATATATATATATATATATATATATATATATATGTATATGACCTAGGATTTACTGACACTTTTCTCGTAAATCTTATGGAAGCTGAAAAATAGTTGTTTTTAAGCCCCTACAGCCATTAAAT
>SEYY01008649.1:0-7500 GCA_009176605.1 Armadillidium nasatum | reverse complement strand
AATTTTCTAATTTTTTGTGCAATTAAATCTATTGAAAGGTTTTTTACTGACCTACTTTTAACTGCGTTTCAATTACTGAACATCAAAACTTCAAAGAAAAGGTTTTTGATAAGAAGTTTAGAGGCAAATTTGTATGAGCAATTATTGCATAAAATTTACAGTAATTTTTATCAACCTGTATATATATATATATATATAATATATATATATATATATATATATAATATATATATATATATATATATATAATATATTATATATATATATATATATATATATATATATACGTAGGATAGACAAAATAATTCGAACACCATGTATCTGGACACGTCGGCCAACATCGACCAGAATAGTGTTTATCCAACTCCGGTGGAATTCGGTAGGCCTTCTGCCTTTGCCTAGCGGAGGAGATAAAAAAAAAATAAATTAATAAATAAATAAATAAATTTAGTGCTCATAGAAGGGCTGCAATTTTGAATCCCTTAATAACCGAAGCCATAGTTAAGCTGGAAAGAAGTGGTACCACGATCATGAAACCTGAAAAGCTGATGATTGGAAGAGTCTTATATGGTTCGATAAATCATCATTTATATTGGTCTTAACGAACTGTCGCTTCCTTTTGGTAAACCCTCAAAAGAGCCTATGATCTAGATTACCTGCTCCTGACATTCATGCGTAGATTCCATTAGTATATGGGCGGACGTCGTGGCATTCTGCAAGTCCAGTCATAACCATTAATGGACAGATGACTGTGAATGAATATTTCATCATCCTCAACGGTGAGATTCTTATTCCAGCATATTGTTGCCAAATACTACCATATTCCAGGATGATATCAATAAGGAGACGAGGTCCTAAAAATGATGAAATGAGAAAGTAAGAGTTCCTATTATTTACTGAACGCATCAAAAAAAATTTTTGTTGGAAAATTAAATACCATGGTACTCACATTCGCCATTAAAAAGTACTTTATAAAAATAAATTCATTTGTAATAACAAATATTGGCAAAATACTAATTAGTCAATATCGGAAATTCATCAAACAAATGAAAACATGTTTTGTATTGAAATTCTAAAATATCAAATACCAGAGATGAAAATTCCTCATAATTATTCATCATCTGATAAAATAAATATTCCGTAAAAATGATAACGGAATGTTTTTGAAAGAGTAATAAAAGAATATATCATTTCAATTTAAATATACATATAAATGAGATGGATGTTAGAAGTAAATAATATACGGGAACGAATAAAGAATGAACGAACTATTTAAGTAAACAATAATAAGGAAAGGAATTAGAAAATTGTTGCCTTAGATTAGAAAACGAAAAGCAAACATAGGAGGAAGAAATGAAAAGTCAAATATTGACATCATTTCAACGTTTGATCAGTAAAATAAAGTAGAAATTTAAAAAAAGAAATGGATAAAAAAAAAGGTTAAAAATTTATATCCTTATCCAATATTGTTTGCTTTGGTTAAGTACTTTTGTAAATAATAGTTTGTTTATTTTGTTCATTAGATCAAATATATTGAAAAGGGACGTGAAATATTTATTTTTACATATCACGAATTAATAAGAAATACTAAAAATTAAATTGTATTACTATCTTTGCATAATTTACTACTGCATAGTCCTTAAAAAACTATCACATTTAACCTTAATAAAAAAAATGAAGTTCTGCCTTTTTCCATGAGAGCCGACTTCACCGAAATAGGTTATACGTTGTTCCATCAACATTACATAATTTAATTTTTACATTTGCCTTTTATTAATTAAATCTAAATGAAGAAAATCATCTTCGTTAAATAAAAGATTTGTTGGTTGCAAATTTTCTAGTTTCACTGAATGCCTTCTCATTGTACGAAGAGTGGTTGTGGTAAATTGGAAAACAAACCATCATAATTCTAACGAATTACCTCACTAATACCATCAGACCCACTCTTCATTTTCCTACTGTACGCAAACAAAAAATATACTTAATACTTCTGTATATATGATCACTTACATCTCAACTTAATAGAAATATTCTTACTATAATTGAAGCTACATTCCCGCAACGCCAGTTTATAATGTTTTCGTAGAAAAATGTAGACATTTAAGACATAAAATAAAAAAAAAATAAATAAATATCCAGTGTTTGCTATTTAGTTATAAACTTCATTTTAATAATGATTGATATTAATTTTATATTAATTTATTGAGTTCAAAGAAAGAATTCGTCCCTCGAGAAGTCCATTTCAGTTTTGTATTAATACATACAAAGTACAACGATTTTGATTTATACTGGAAAAATGAATAAAGATTAAAGATATTTAAAACAAGAACTATATTAATCAAAATAGAAAATTAGATCACATTTAGGAATGTAAGCTAATTTTCTGTTTTTTATAATTTGCATAATTTTGTCAGTCTTTCAAATGAGGTTAATAAAATTATGTTCATTTTTGTAATTGCATTTTAGAAACCGGTTGACTTTTTGAGATAAATTTTTGTGTTTAAACAAGTTTTTCACATCTTAAATGCTTAACATGCCTTGAAAAATGATTCTTCGCAAACGCGGTATTTTCTTTCCTAAATCTTGGTTTTCCTCTGCATTGAGAGTGTGTTTTTCCTCTTTAAATTCCTATTTCTTTCTTCTCTTTTTTTTCAGTGTTTAACTTCCGTTTTTTCTTTGTTTCTTTTTGGTTTTTTGAACACTATTTAACCCAACTAATCTAGAATCAGCAATACTATGCTTTCAGACATTCAATTAAGATCTGTACTAAAGATCTGCCTTGATTCTATCTCCATTAACTAAATAAAAATGTTTCATAAATTTTCTTGCAGCAATATATATATATATATATATATATATATATATATATATATATATATATATATATATATATATATATATATATATATATATATATATATATATATATATATATATATATATATATATATATATATATATATATATATATATATATATATATATATATATATATATATATATATATATATATATATATATATATATATATATATATATATATATATTATATAATAATCAATGGTAGAATAATATAAAACTGAATATAAAATGTCTTATTGAAGAGGAAAGCAAATAGATTTTACTTCCCTTCAGAAATGAAAAGTTTTTTTTTTTTTTTTTTTTTTCGAAGAATAAAAACTTAATTTATTTGTACTTTTTAAACATTAGCAATGTGGAACTTGTTAATATATATATATATATATATATATATATATATATATATATATATATATATATATATATATATATATATATATATATATATATATATATCCTGGTGGACAAAGGTCAGAGCTCTAAAAATTTCCCATCAGAGTTGGGGAAATACCGGAACCTGGTAAATTTACAGGCTGATATGTCTCGATACAAGGCGTTTGAAAGTGTGTAAGTCAAAAGAAGTTGGGAAAACAGATAAAGGAGTGTGTTCGAGATTTTACCACTAGAGTACATGTAAAACTGAGCATAGCTATTAGGTTCGGGGCTAAAGAGTTGGACAGAGAAATGATGAGACTGTGTAGAAAACCGTGTAGCTAGAACCCTTCTCAACGAAGGAGGTATTCGTTAAGTGAGTCCAGAAGAGCAGTGTCCGTTGTAATAGAGAGAATGACGCAAGAGTTGATAGGTAGAAAGAGACTGGAGATAATTAGTAAGAGCCGAAGTGTTGATAAGGCGAAAAGCCCTAGAATCCACCTTTTCCAAGAGAGTAGTATGAGTGAACTATCCCAAATGTGTGAGGGATACCCCATATAGGGACGAGAAACACACTTATAAAGAGTAATCAACTTTTGTGGAGTGAATAAATTTCGAAGGCGGTTCAGAACATTAAACCTCTTAAAAGATTGTTAGGAAAGAGAAGTAATGTGTTCCCTCTAAGAAATATGAAGAGAAAAAGATACATTGTTAATATTAAGTGGGGAAGAAGGTTTTATTTCCGTGTATGGAAAGTTGTGTCTAGTTGTTTTCTCATTCTCAATTTGAAATACAAATAAAGTTCGACCAATGGGACGGGATTCCTCAGGATGACAAAACTTAACCTCATATCTAACAAAAACGACGGTGCTAGGCCGTCATAACGTCGAAAGCTGGTCTTACACGGTAATGAGGTACCATCAACATATCCTAAGGACAACCCATGTAAAACCTACAGGTTCATCCCCGTTTTGTGTGTACATTTCTCTCTCGACATGTATGAACCATTTTAAATAAATCGTAGTCTATATCATATATCCTTTCATACCTTTATGTACCTCTTGTTCAGTGGTGCGATAATTTTGCGGGATATATATATATATATATATATATATATATATATATATATATATATATATATATATATATATATATATATATATATATATATATATATATATATATATATATACTATATATTAACAAATAAATTTTTCTCATTTTATCCTGTCTTGGATAAGGAAAACACATTAGAATTTATAAAAAGTTTTCTTTTCAAACTTTAAAGCCTTTTTGTTTTTAAAATTAAACTGCAAACATACCATTAAATAATATAATATATATATATATATATATATATATATATATATATATATATATATATAATATATATATATATATATATATATATATATATATATATATATATATATATATATATATATATATCCTGAAGGGCAAAGGCAAGAGGCCAACCGATTTCTACCGGAGTTGGAGAAATACATGAAAACTTGTGGTTAATGGTCGACATGTTCCCATACTCTGAGTTTAAAAGTGGGCAAGTTAAAGGAAGTTGGGAAAACAGATAAAGAGTGTGTGTTCAAGACTTTACCATAAATACATGTAAGATGAGCATAGCGGTTAAGTCTGGTCGGAGATATGGATGAAAGGATAAGTCTGTGTAGAAAATCGTGACGCACGAGCTCTTCTCAGTGAAGGTGTGCGAAGTGAGAGTCAGAAGAGCGGTGTTCGTTGTAACGACGATGGTGTGGAGAGAAAGACGTAACAATTTACAGACTGATAGAGATTGGAGAGAGTTCGTAAGAGTAAAAGAGTTTATAAAACGAAAAGCCTTATACTCCACCTTTTCGAGAAGAGCTGTATGTGTGGAACCACTCCAGATATGTGAGGCGTAGTCCATACAGAGGTAAACAACACCCCTATTAAGAGCAAGCAACTGGGGTGGCGTAAAAAAAATCACGAAAGTGCCTTAGTACACCTAACCTCTTAGAAGCTTGTTTAGAAAGAGAAGTAATGTGATTCTTCCAAGAAAGATCACGAGAAAAAGAAACACCGAGAATATTTAGAACAGATAAAGGTTTGAGTTGTGTGTTTTCGAAGAAGATACCATGGTTGTGTGGAAAGTTGTGTCGAGTAGAAAGATGGATGAATTTAGTTTTGAGGCATTGGAAAAGACCAAGTTTCCATTCTCCTAATTTGAAATACGAGAAGATCAAAGGTCAGTTGATCCAAGGTCATCCTTCTTGCGTCAATGAACTGCTATTGGGAGGGGCGTTTTTCAAACCGAAAGGAGCAATAGAGGGTGTTGTCATCAACCTAGGAGTGGATAGATTATGAAGTAATAGGGAGAAGGTCATTAATGAAAAAGAGAAAAAGCTGAGGATAAGACATATTTCTAAGAAAAACCACTATTAATAGAATAAACAGTGGCAGTCTAAAACAGATGCTATGGTTAGAGAGATGAGAGGGGTCCCCCTTCTTTGGCAAAGGATGAATGAGGGCATATTTCCAATTAGAAAAAGTCGAAGTAGAGAGACAGAGACGAAATAGTTTATCAACGCAGAATGCAAGCTCAGAAGCACAAATTTTGAGAACCGCAGGATGAATACGATTTCTTATTATTGAGCTCAGAGGGAGCAGAAATGGCATTTTAGAAGATTTACAATATTAGGCATAAATGAATTGGAGGGGGTTGATGGAAAAGGAATTGCTCCGGAATCGTTTTAGGTAGAGTTAGAAGCAAAAGTTTGATCGAAGAGTTTATAGCTTTAGTAGAAGGTAAAACTGCAGTTGTGCCATCATAAGATACTGGAGGATGAAAGTGGAAGAATCAAAGTAAGAGTTGAAATTTTTTGCAAAATGCCAAAAAGGGCGATAGGAAGGGGAACAAGAAAGATTATTGCTTTTACGACGGAGAAAAGAGTTTTTGGTGTGACGAAGAACAGAATTTGCACGATTCCTGAATGAAATAAGTTGAATTAGTTTCTGTGGTTTGAGGACGACGGTGTTCCCTGAAGGTAGCATTCCTGCGACGTATAGCACTAGAATAAGAAAAGTTAACCAAGGTTTGTTTGGTTTAGATGCAGGGAAATAATATTTAATATGCGTCTCCATGCCAAATGTATCTCACTAGTTATGTGCTCGGCACATTACGAGGAACCCATCCCACGGAGGCGGTAATCATTCCATGGGAAAACATAGAAATATAACAGCAAGTCAGACCAGTTAGCAGCACCGAAGCTCCAGAAACGTCTCCTCGCCGTAGGCCGTTCTTATGGAAGACTTGAAGAGACAGAACAAGAAATGGAGATAAGAAGGTGATTGGATGAACCCAGAGAAGGAAAGAATTTATCAGTATTAAGGAGAAGGATAAGAGGTTAAGAAAAGATCATGTATGTTGGGTTCATCACCCAAGCGATAAGCTATACGGGTAGCGTGTTGTACCAACTGCTCAAGGTTTTTCTGGATAGAACAACAAGTTGGTGAGTGAATAAAACTGACGGGAGTGTTTATTGGACAAACCTATATTTACTTTTATGTGAAGGTTAAAGTACGCTGAATATACCAATGTGCGAAAGTGACGAGTAATATGAGAAACAATGAGCAGTGGAGCGCATCTAAATGTTATAACTCACTCTAATCTTTCATATGCTCAAAGAAATTTCCATAATATATATATATATATATATAATATATATATATATATATATATATATATATATATATATATATATATATATATATATATATATATATATATATATATATATATATATATATATATATATATATATATATATATATATATATATATATATATATATATATATATATATATATATATATATATATATATATATATATATATATATATATATATATATATATATATATATATATATATATATATATATATATATATATATTGTATTTTATTGCAGAGCAATTAAACTGATTATTTCATGCGAAGTTTATAATTTTGTTAACCTTAATAAAATAAAATAGCTTCAGTTTTTTAAATTGTTTAAGAAGTTATTCATTTGTTGCTTATCTGCTCTCTCTCTCGCTCTCTCTCTCTCTCTCTCTCTCTCTCTCTCTCTCTCTCTCTCTCTCTCTCTCTCTCTCTCTCTCTCTCTCTCTCTCTCTCTCTCTCTCTCTCTCTCTCTCTCTCTCTCTCTCTCTCTCTCTCTCTCTCTCTCTCTCTCTCTCTCTCTCTCTCTCTCTCTCTCTCTCTCTCTCTCTCCTCTC
>SEYY01008648.1:32500-38839 GCA_009176605.1 Armadillidium nasatum | reverse complement strand
TGCACCGCGCCCGCCCCGAACCCTCGGCGTGTGTGTCTTCTTCGCCGCGCGCGAAAAAAACAAATACAACTATTTTCCTTTTTCAAGTAATGGAAGCCGTAGCGTGATGGGTAGAGAGCTAGGCTAAAGATTCAGAGGTCCCGGGTTCAATACCAGAAAATGAAGACTTAAAATCGAGTTTTTAAGAGCGGGCGTTCGTTTGTTTGTTCGGCTTTCAAGTTTTTCAAAGTAAGAGAGAAACCGTGACGTCAGCAATGCTGGACTGTGATTGGCTGGAAGATTCCCTTAACAAAAGAAGGTTGTGACGTATCATTCCAATTCCCATTCCAAAATACAAGCCGTGACGTCATGACCTTACAAGCTATGACGTCATCAAGGAACCTTGCAAAAATACAACCAAGCATACGCAAAAGCGGCTCATCAAAAGAAACCGCAAACCATAAAGGTGAGAAATAGGTGAGAAATAATTAAAAAACAATTAAAATAACACCACAATACAAGATTACACCAAAGATAAGACCGCAAAACAAGATCTCAATTAAGATAAAACGGCTCACAAACCTACCTGAGTTCCCCTCTCCCCCCCAATTTCCCCTCAGATGGCTAGGAATTCGCGAAATTTCCCCTCAGGCTAGGAATTCGCACTAGGAATTTGCGAACCTTCTAAAGTGTTCATACACTACTCAAACATTCTTTTCTTTATTTCTTTCGAAATTTTTCATTTCTTTCAAACTTCTCTTAGGACTCCCAACAATTTCAATCCCTTTACCACTCTATTATTTCTTTCTTTTTCCGTTCCACCTTTACCTTCCACCAACAATCCTAGATATTTTAATTCATCCACCTCCTCAGGTTTCCTTCCTCCCATTACTAAACCCCCATTCCTCCCTCCAGATCTCCTCATCCCCACTTCCAATCCTCATAACTTTACCCTTCGCTGGAATGAATTTCGATCTCATGTTTGCACATTTCCCTTCAAACTCTTTCACAAGTATTCTCAACATTTCTCCAGATTCTGCCACTAACAGGGTATTATCTTCAAAAAGTAGAACTTTCACATCCCATTCACCCTCCATATTTCTCAACCTAATACCTTTAACTTCTCTCTCCATTTCTCTAACTACTCCATCCATCAATAGATTAAATAACTTGGCGACATTAAACACTCCTGTCTCAATCCCACTCCTTTACTAAACCAATCCGATAGTTCCCTCTTCACCCTCAATCTTGATGTACAATTCGCACACACACATATATATATATATATATATATATATATATATATATATATATATATATATATATATATATATATATATATATATATATATATATATATATATATATATTAGAGGGAGAACTCAGTGCAGTCCGAAACGATGAAGTACCCCCACTGAGCTTAACACAACGGGTAATTGGGTGGGCTAGACCATTCCGTAACACTCCGTTGCTCTTTAATTCATTCCTTTTCGCGTTTCATCTTCTCAGAGGGTTTCTAGTGTACCTTTGACTTACATTGGAGTGTCTATGTTTCCACAACCTTTCCCCTTCTTCACATCTATCCTACAAGTTTACAAGTGCTTACATCTATATTACCTATTAAATAAATTTAAAAAACTGGCGAAAAAATAAATCTGCCTCGTAGAATCAAAAGGGGGCGAATTCCAAATATAGCCCCTCATCCACTCCTTACCCCTTCAACACTTGGGAATTGGTGGCCTCCGGTGTTGCGGTTGGTGCCACCAAGACCTTGTTGTCATATTTGCCTCGGTATACGGTCTTCTTTTTTCATTATTAATTTTCGCAACATTTGTGGTCTTTTATCTAATCTCCACTTTTATCACATCACCTCTCTTTTCTCCATATAAAATGCAATACTCATTCTGGCTCCTCATATTCACGCTCTTTCTGGCATTTTTCAAAAAATGTAAATTCTAACTTTGCTTCTTCCTCTTTCCCTTCTCTAGTATATTCTGACAGTTCAACTGCCGTTTAGCCTTCTTCTGAAGCTGAACTCTTCGCTAAAACTTTTGCCTTAAATTCAACCTTAGACGATTCCGGAGCTGTTCGAATTCCTTCAACCCACTCCTCCTCATTTATGCCTTAAATTAGAATTTCTTCTAAGGACATCATTTCTGCTCTCTCTGAGCTTGATACTAAGAAGGTGTACAGTCCTGATGGTATCCCTCCTGTGGTTCTCAAAACTTGAGCTTTTGAGCTTGAACTTTGCCTTGGTAAACTATTTCGTCTTTGCCTCTCTACTTCATCCTTCCTTCTTGCTGGAAACATGCACTTATTCAGCCTGTGCCGAAGAAGGGGGACCCATCTCAACCCTTCAACTGCCGTCTAATTTCTTTAACCTCCTTTCTTTCTAAATTTTTCGAATCTATCTTTAACAGGAAGATTTAGAAACATCTCAATTCATCTAATCTTATTTCTAATCGCCGGTATAGCTTAAGTATTAAACGCTCTACTGGTAATCTTTCCCTTCACTCTGACTTTTGGTCCTCCGCTCTTCGGCATTTCGGTGAATCTTTTGCTGTCTCGCTGGACATATCGAAAGCTTTCGATATAGTCTGGCATAAAGATTTGATTTCCAAACTTCCCTCTTTCGAAATCTACCTTTCACTCTGTACCTTTCTCTACGATTTCCATTCTGGTCGTTCTATAGCAGCTGTTGTAGACTGCCACCGTTCATCCTTTAAATCTATTAATAGTGGTGTTCCTCAAGGATTTGTCCTATCCCCAACACTTTTTCTGCTTTTCAATAATGACCTCTTTATTACTTCATCTCCAATCCACTACTATGCTGATGACTCCACCCTTCATTACCCTTTTCAATTTGAAAGGTGTCCTCCCAACAACAGTTAATAGATGCAAGGAGGGTATTCTTATAGCAACTAACCTCTGATTTATCCCTAATTTCAAATTGGGGTAGAGAAAACATGATCGATTTCAATGCCTCAAAAACTCAAATTCTCCATCTCTTTACTCGACACTATCTTCCACACAACTCAAACTTTCATCTCTCCTTAATATTCTTGGTGTTTCTTTTTCTCTTGTTGTTTCTTGGAAAGATCACATTATTTCTCTTTCTGAACAACCTTCTAATAGGTTAGATGTTCTGAGGCACCTTCAGAACTTCTTCACACCATCCCAGATTATTACTTTTTATAGGGGTGTTGTTCACCCCTGTATGGAGTAAGCCTCACACATCTTGGGTGGTTCCACTCATAAAGCTCTCCTTGAAAAGGTGGAGTCTAGGGCTTTTCGTCTTATCAACTCTCTTACTCTCGCAAATTTTCTCCAATCTCTTTCTGCTCGTCGAAATGTTGCGTCACTTTGTCTTTACTATCGCTATTACAACGGACACCGCTCTTCAGAACTCTCTCGTCGTATACATCCTCATTGAAAGGAACTCGTGTGACACGCCGTTCAACACAGTCTCACCCTTTCTCTGTCCAACTCTCTGACCCCAGACTTAACCACTATGCTCAAACTTACATGTATTCTACTGGTAAAGTCTGGAACACACTCCCTTAACTATTTTCCCAATTTCCTATGACTTACACATATTCAAACGCTGAATTTCGGGACATGTCGGCCTTTGATCTGACCAGGATCCCGATATACTCCTTTCTCTGGTGGAAATTTGGTAGGCCTCTGGCCTTTGCCCACCAGAGCTAAAATAAAATAAAATAAAATAAAATAATATATATATATATATATATATATATATATATATATATATATATATATATATATATATATATATATATATATATATATATATATATATATATATATAGGCACAAGCTCAAATGGAGGAATGTTTTCTAAAAAAAAAAATGGAAAATACCCCATATCTTAGAAATGGAAAAGTAGTCGACAATATCATCATCACTCACGGATCGGGGGGTACGGGGGCAGAGCCCCCCGTAGATATACCCTGGGTATAATACCCAGTTTAAGTTTTTTAGCCCAAAAAATGGCTTAAAAAACAATTTTTTTGAACATCTTACTTTGAACCCCAGTAAAAATTTTGTGGATCCTCAAACTGCACCTTACACTCAAAATATAGGGGCTACATGGAGTTTACTTAAATATAAAAATTAAAAAAATATATATATATATATATTTATATATTTTTTTATTTTATTATTTATTTTTTTTTTTTTTAATATTTTTAATATTTTTATATATTATTTATTATATATATATATATATATATATATATATATATATATATATATATATATATATATATATATATATATATATATATATAGAGAGAGAGAGAGAGAGAGAGAGAGAGAGAGAGAGAGAGAGAGAGAGAGAGAGAGAGAGAGAGGAGAGAGAGAGAGAGAGAGAGAGAATGAAGAAAAAGGAATTTAAAAAAAAAGAGTTTTATACTCTCGCAAATGAACCTCGATTAAATAAAGAAAAATTGTTTACCTTGGATAGGATAAAACTTTAGGAAAGAAACATTTCGAAAAGAATTAATATTATTATATTTTATTTTGAAATCTTAAAATAAGGTTATTGAAAAACAAATTAATAAAAATATATATCAATTTTTGTAAAATTTATTGTGAAGCTACAAAACTTTAAGACAATTTTCCTCTAAGTAAATAAGATTAACTCTTAAGGTAAATAGACTTCTCTACTTGATCAATGATTATATTATAAAACTCCATTCTGCAATGACATCAGAATCATTTAATCTACTTCAGCAGTCAAGCAGACACCACCGCTTAAAAAGAAGATTCACAAGACAGGCGTAGTATGCCGGTGTGGCAAAGTAAAAATCATTTCTTGCAGGAACTTCAAGACTAGCATGGAAACTATAACTCCGAGAAGCATGATTCTTTTGAGGGCTCTGAAAGAATGTATTTTACAAATTGAATGGAAGACGATGTTTCCACAGAAAGATAAAAAACCCTTCCAGTGAGTTTAATAACACTCAAGGGAACATCATTGAAATTGACCAACGGAAAAACAATCTTTTAGAGCCCGTTTGAGGAGGGACTTTTAAGAGCATGCAATGAAAGATGCTTGTCCAATTGAAAGTGTAAAAATCTAGTCTGTTGAAGATAAAGAAGAATATAAATATATATTTATATGAGTGATGGATCGGATGTTATATTTCCTCATTTGCGGATGTGGATATAGAATTTTCAAGTGCGACTGCGGATGCTGATGCTGCAGATGCGTATGCCATCACTATATATATATATATATATATATATATATATATATATATATATATATATATATATATATATATATATATATATATATATATATATATATATATATATATATATATATATATATATATATATATATATATATATATATATATATATATATATATATATATATATATATATATATATATATATATATATATATATATATATATATATATATATATATATATATATATATATATATAAATATAATAAAATAAAATAAATAAATAATCATCTTCCCCAGGAAGGACTTTCGTCCTGTCAGTGGGATCTTTCGAGGAGCTTGGGCTTCAAGGGCCCACGACGGATACGGCTGGCTGGGCCAGGCCTATCGCGGATGCCGGAGATTATTCCCATCAGTGGCAAGAGCACTCCATTCCAGTCGTTTAACGACTGAGTCATTCGGAGCTAAGCGCAAGAAGAAACCGCTCACATTTCTCGCTCCGGCCAGGCCTCGAACCCTGGACCTCTCGCTTGCTATATATATATATATATATATATATATATATATATATATATATATATATATATATATATATATATATATATATATATATATATATATATATATATATATATATATATATATATATATATATATAAATAATATCAAGAATGAGGGTGAAGTGGGGACTATCGGATTGGTTTAGCATAGTAGTGAGATTGAGACAAGGGTGTGTAATGTCGCCAATGTTATTTTTAATTTATTAAAAGATTGAGGTAGTTAGGGAAATGAAGTGAGAAGGGAATGGTATTAGGTTGAAAAATATAGAGGGTGAATGGGATATGAACGTTTAACTGTGCATGTGAAGTGGTGATGGTGGCAGAATTTGGAGAAAAGATGAGATTACTCGTGAGAAATCCAGGAAAAAGTGAAATTATGATTATTGGAGGTATGAATGAGTAGATGTGGAGGGAAGAATGGGGTTCTAGAACTGGGGGAAGAAAACTTGAGGAGGTAGATGAATTCAAATATCTAGGAATGCTGGTGAAAGATAAAGGTGGGACTGAAAAGAGATAAAGAATAGAGTGGTAGAGGAAATGAAAGTGTTGGGGGCCTAAGAGAAGTATGGAAGAAAAGAAA
>SEYY01008648.1:2500-27500 GCA_009176605.1 Armadillidium nasatum | reverse complement strand
ATCTCAGTACCTTCATCTCAGTTTTTTTTTTTATCTTTTCCTAGTTTGAGCATTAATGATCTATTTTTACATCCATATATTACAGATTTGAAAACATAATTTCAAACATTATTACTTTTATTTCCTTCGGAATTATTTCCTTCTTCCAAACCTCCCTCAAATACCCATCACTTTCATTTTCTCCATTCTCCATTCACACTATTCTTTATTTCCACCACATTCCCAGATGTGTGAATTCTTCTACCTCCTCAAATTTCTCTCCCCCTACCTCGAACCCTCCCCCCTATTCTTCGCCTCCTACTGCCATATCACCTTTTCCAGTCTTCATCACTTTTTATTGGATTTACCCTCAATCTCTTAGAAACTCATTCTCTCACAAACTCCTCCACCAATATTCTCAGCTTCTACCCCGATTTCGCAACTTGCACCACATCATCCGCAAACAACAAAACATTTACCTTCCATTCACTTTCTCCTCTTCTTAACTTAACACCTTTCTTTCCATCTCCATTCTACTAACAACACCATCCATTAAAAGATTAAACAGCCACAGCAACATAAAACATCAATGTCTCAGCCCAACTCCCACATTAAATCATTCCGTCAATTCCCTCCACACTCTCACCTTTGCTCTACAGTTACCATAAGAGGATTTGATCCCATTCAGTGATCTCCCTCTCTCCCACCTCCCTTAATAACTCACACAACTTCCTCCTAGAAACTCTATCATATGCCATCTCCAATCCATAAAATATACCTACCCCGTTTTATATTTTTCACTAAATTTATCGCTATTTATACTAAGTGTGAACATCTGGGCTACACATTTCCTACCTTCTCTAGAACCTCTTTGCTCCTCACTCACTACCACATTGTCAATTCTTTCACTCTTGATACTAGTATCCTCCCATAAATCTTCTTTATTACACCCAACAAACTTATTACATACAGTATCGCAAACTAACATACACTGTAAAAAATTACCGTAAAAAATACTTTTTTTTACCGTAAATTTTTTACATTCTCACCGTAAAAATCATTTTACGGCCACTGGCCGTTTTATATGAACCTCGGTTATAATTTCTCAAATGCGCATGCGCATATCTTTCTGTTTACTTTCTATAAGTAATGAAGCGCGCCAATTGTAAACATGAAAAATTTTGACGGATTGGAGTGATTTACTCAATTTTATTTGTCTTTTTAAAAAAGAAAATATAAAATTATGTATAAATGCAGGTACTGTAAAACAAACACAACAACGTTGATAAATTACGTAAAACACTGTGGAGTGCATTCCAATGTTCCAAATGTTTACTTCCATGCATAAACGAGTTTTGTTCCAGAGTTTTCAAAACGTATTCTGGATTTAGGTCTCATGTACTTAGAGACCATTTACTACATAAAAGTAAGTTTTGGGTAAACATTAATACTGAAGAAAAACTAAAATGTACTAAATTCGGTTGTACTAAAAAATTTAGTAATTATAGAACCTTATCAATACATTTAAAATCGCATTTCCAAGGTAATAGGATGGTCAAATGTCCATTTAAAAACTGTCGGCTAAGTTTTAGAAATAAAAATACTTATTCAGCCCATCTAACCAGGAAGCATAAGAACTCAGGAAAAGCTGTTGACCACTTTAGTAATATATATATATATATATATATATATATATATATATATATATATATATATATATATATATATATATATATATATATATATATATATATATATATATATATATATATATATATATATATATATATATATATATATATATTTGGGTATCAAAATGAAGTCCTGTGCCAGATTTATGAAACCTACAGAAAATTCTTAAAATATTTAATAAACAATAAAAAGGTTAATAGGCATATAAAAGTTGAGAAATGAAAATTAAAGTTATAGAGCTGTTGTTCATTTTTATTATAATATTTGTCCATAGAGACAGGGCTGTTAATCCAGAGCTGTAGCCACAAAGTTTTAAGTGGAACTGGAAGCTTTTTTTTTTTTTTAATAAATTTATTATTTGGATAGGATAATTGCCAGAGCAATGTCCTTAATAATACCAACACTAGCTAATTTTCATGAAATATATTAAATGTTTGAAATGGGCTGTAAAGAAAAAATAGACCCCCTTAATTAAATTAGTTATCTCATAGTTTGAAATGGAAGAAATATTTTATTATTTCTTCTACTCACAGGTTTAGGAGTATGGATGTGTTTTGTCCCCATGTAGATAAATGTATATATTGACATACATTTCTTAGGAAAAAATATTTGACAGTTTTCAAGTATTTTCCTTTTTCCCAAAATATTTTCTTACTTCACAACTGTGTTAATTTGCATTTCTTGACTTTTTAACTTTTTGCTATTATATTTTAAGCATTTTCTGTAAACCATGCCATGTTTTGTATCCATATAGAGAGCAGATCAAATGTTTGAGTAGGTTTAGATTCTCAAAACTCCAATGGCACACAGGTTGAGTACAATCAATAAACATAGTTAATTAATTATAGACTCATGTAGGATATTTTTACAATATTTTCCACGATGTTTTAAAATATTGTGAATAGTTAATTATACTGTAGATATAGATATGCTGCATGATTTTGAATATACATATAGACTATGTATTTGCAGGAGGAGGAATTCCTAAAAAAAATTCAGCTCAAACTATTTTTATAGTTAATATTCTAAACACTTATTGCCTCTACATCTGCTAAATCTATTATTAGGTTTACTCATTTATAATTTTACTTTCATTTAATTTTCACTATATATATATATATATATATATATATATATATATATATATATATATATATATATATATATATATATATATATATATATATATATATATATATATATATATATATATATCGACCATGACTGGAATTTTGCCGGGGCCAGGGTCACCCAAATTTGGTCGGGGTCAGGGTAGCCTAAAATTTGTAAAGAGGTCAAAAGCACTGAAATATTAGCTTAAAAAAAATTAGATATAAATTTAATTGAGGTTTATTTAATTATAAGGAAGGAGTAGAATAGAAAACATTCACCTTAATTAATGATTATATGCATTTTCTAAAAAAAAAAAAAAAAAAGTTTTAAAAAAAGTACAAAAATTTTTTTTTTTTTCCCTGATTCACAGTAGTGATTCAACAGGTTTACCTAGGTAAGACCCTAAGGTAAAGTTTGAAAAAATGTAAGATATAAAATTATCAATATAACCTGTATTTATACATAACATTGTCATTTTATTGCTATGTATCAAGCTTGTATCATTTAGCTACATTATTTCAGAATTATTATTTTGTTTATATTTTCAGTCAATATGGCTAAAAGATTTAGCTTCAGCAATATGGGAGTACTTTACAATGTTTCAGGATAGGCTCAGAAATAGTTAAATGTAACATCTGCAGCCAGGAAATTAGAAGAGGATATCTGGGTGCCCCAAGTAAAAAATATTCAAAAAGATGAATATTTACTAGCAGAAAAAAAAGGAAAAAAAAAAAGAAAAAAAAAAAAAAAAAAAAAATTTTTAAAAATTTAATTTTCTTATATTTTGTGTGAATTTTTTTATTATTATTATTATTTGACTGATTGAGCCAAAGTTTTCAGGGCATATGCAAAATGGCCAGGTTTGCCAGGGCTGGGACCGAAGCCCCATTTGGTCCATATAATATATATAGGGATGGAGTGAAGTATCGGTATTGGCAAGTATCGGCATATTTTTAGGTATCAGGTATCGGTACTGGGGAAACTTTTAGGTATCGGTATCGGTAAATTTTTTGGATAGGAGTAAAGTATCGGTATCGGTAGTAGTATCACAAGTATCAGCATATTTTTAGGTATCAGGTATCGGTATCAGTAAAAATTTTGGTATCGCTCCATCCCTAATATATATAATCAAGAAAAGTATGGCAAAAAATGAATGAAGTATTATCATGAATTAAAGATCTTTATTACTTTCAAATCTATAAAATAACTCAACATTTCAACTACTAGCTGTAGTCATTATCAAGAGTTGCTGAGATCAAGACAGAAAATGTGTACCAACTGTAATTTATGCAATAGACAAAAATAGAAATTAGAAAATTTATTTGTATTATGTTTTATTGTTTATTGGATATTTTCAAATTTCTATTTTTATCTGTTACATAAATTACAGTTGGTACACATTTTCTGGCATGATTTCAGCAACTCTAGATAATGACTACAGCTAGTAGTTGAAATGGTGAGTTATTTTATAGATTTGAAAGTAATAAAGATCTTTTTTTAGGAGTATACTTCATTCATTTTTTGCCCTACTTTTCTTGATTAAAATTAAGCTCAAAAGGGGCAAATGCTGTTTATATATATATATATATATATATATATATATATATATATATATATATATATATATATATATATATATATATATATATATATATATATATATATATATATATATATATATATATATATAATTTCCATTTATATATAACAATATTATATTAAGAATCTAATTGATTTGAATATTGAATTTGGAAATAATTAAACCTTTTATGATATTGTAATCTCAAGTGTAATTATGGAAAAATAAATTCTACTATTGCTAGAGTTTTTTTTTTCTTTTTGCAAACATTAAAGTTTAAAAATGTAGACCAAATATTAATTTAAAAATAATAATAATAAAGATTTATTCAAATTCTAGGATTTTTATGAATATATATAGTTTTAAAGAGAAGCATCAGATCCACATTGTGTTATCATTTCTGGTTAATGATATTATTGAGGATTTTTATTTTGAAATTAACTTGTTTTCAATAGTATTTTTTTCTCCCCAAGTACACCAAGCTAAAGTACAAATGCAAGTAGTCATGATATTTAAGTTATAGTGGTTGTACTTTGTCAAATATATATATATATATATATATATATATATATATATATATATATATATATATATATATATATATATATATATATATATATATATATATATATATATATATATATATATATATATATATCAGGATTGGCATTTAAAAACTCACCCCCCAAAAAAAAACACTTAATGGTGTTTTTGCTTGTTTTTTTTAAATATTTTAAATTTAAAGGAATTCTGATGGAAAAACATTAAATTTATGGCAGTAGTAGTACTCATTCTAAAAAGAATACTATAAACTCTTCTGCAATAAGTTGTATTAAGATTGTGCTACAAAACTATATTATGGAATCAATTTAACAGTCTCTTAGTTTTTAAGAACCATTTATTTAAAGAGATGTGCATTTAAAGTTTAAACACAATGACTGTAAATAGCAAAACAAAAACAAGGGGGCATTAACTTAGCTAAAGAGATTAATATTTAGATGACACAACTGGTCTAGAATTAGAATTCAAAAATCTGTAAACTGAAGCCAACTTTTCAGCCCTTTCATTTCCTAATGAATTTCTCAATTTGATCCATACCAACTCAAAAGTTGAAAAAACTCTTTCAATAGAGCCAAAACTTGCTGGACATCAGTGCAAGTCTGCAATAAATTTGCAGAATCCAGTGGAGAGCTTTTTCTCATTTTTTCACCTTGTCTTGCGTCATGCCAATGACTCTCCACCAATGTTCAGGTGTCACAGTAGTTAGAATGTTGCTATTAAAAATGTATCATGAAAAAGTTTCTGGGCCTTTGAGTTTGAATAGGCAGAGTGCACTCAGGAAATCTGTATGATATTCAGAGAGCCACTCTTATGCTTAGTCACTTGATTATCTGTTAAATTTTCTCCTGTATTTAAAATATAAAAGCATTAGATTCTAATTAGATGTGTAATGGATGCATATCTATAGTTTTAATTCTTTAGGAATGCTATAACCCAAAAATACAAATAAACCCTTGTGGGTTGGTTTAAAAAAAAAAAAAAAAAAAAATTCCAGCCCTGATATATATATATATATATATATATATATATATATATATATATATATATATATATATATATATATATATATATATATATATATATATATATATATATATATATATATATATTTGAAATGCCATTACAAAAAAATTTATGTACAACTTGATGTGATATAGAACATACCATTATTATTTTCATATATATATATATATATATATATATATATATATATATATATATATATATATATATATATATATATATATATATATATATATATATATATATATATATATATATATATATATCATGTTTTTTGACAATTTCAGATTATAATATATTTTATAAAAATGGAAATTATTAAAGCAAAAATTCAAAAGGATCTTCCTTCCTTGAGTAGTGAAAAGTTGAATTCTGTAGCCACAAAACTTCTTGATTGTGGTGTTGAAGATGAGGATGATTTGAAATACATTAAAGCAAAAGACCTATGTAAAATCTTGAAACCAATTCATGTTAGAAAGCTTCTTAAGTCATGGAAAATAGTAGGTAGGAATTTTATATTCTGCAGTTTTTAGTTAATTTGATAAAAGTGATTATTATAACAATGCTAACAAATTGTATTTTTGTAACAATTTTGGTGGAAATTTTAAAAATTTCACTTTTTTAGTTAAAAATAGAAAACTTGGTTGTAGAGTTCACAATGGAAATTTTTGCCGCAATAGTATGATTGACAACTAATTGTTCACTCTTAATATTTTGATAGTAATTGAGTAATTTTAATTCAGTAATTGAGTAATTTTAATTCAGAATTAAGATTTGTCTTTCTATTTCACTTTTTCTGAAAGTGTTTCATAGTTAATAGATAAACCTTTACCTATGGAGACTGGATGCACAAGTAAGCAAAATGAAAATGAACATGATCAACATAGTTATTCTAATACTGACCAAAATTGTGTACTTGCGTATCATTCGTTTTCTGATCTTCAACCAATAATATCAACTATACTAATTTTGTCTTCTGTATTAATTTTCTAAATATATCTTTGAAACAGTCGAAAATTAAATTGTGAATGTATCTTTGAATTAAATCTTACATTCTAAATATTTCTGCGTTGTTGTATGTGATCTTTGTATTAACGCGTTATCATTTCTATTTCAGGGAATTCTATTAATTTATGTGATAGATTTATGTTAGCTGTCGATCAACAAGTCCAGATTGACTTCATTGAAGATTTTTTTGCGTGGTTTTGCAGTTCTTTTTGGTGCATTTTATGTTTTTAATATTGAATATCCAGAAGAAAGTAAATCAGTCTTGGAGTTTATTCAAAGGTAATGTACGAAAATGTTATTGCCAAGTAAATTTCTTATCGCTGTATGGTGTAATAATTATCAAATTTTAATATTTTCAGCATTAAAATAAAAATTGCTCTACTAACCTATATTCCTAATAAACTATTTTCGTAATTATTCATACGTAAGTAAATTATGCATCATCTGTAATGCACTAATGACCAGTGTGAATGATATTTTCTTGTTCAGAGTTGAGAGATGTTTCTGTATTTTTTCATTTTTTTTTTTTTTTTACACCCTTTCCTCGTTGATAATTTGCATATGCTAAATAGGCAGTGAAATATTATAGGTATGCTATATTTTTACATTTTCTGCTAGTTATAATTTTGGTTATATATGATATATTATTGATGATAATATCGATCTTTCAAATGCGGTAGTTATCATATCTCATGAATTTTCAGTCTCTGATTCTATCCTTTAATATGCCTCCTATATTTACTTCTGTAATATATGCCATTCTTTTAAACCTATTTAATAATATCTCATTCGTCCATTCGCTATACTATATTCCCGATTTAAAGAATGTTTTAAGTTTACTTTCTTCTGGACTTCTCAAACCTTGGTGAGTATATTTCAGGACTTGGAATGAAGGTTACACATAGTTATACCATTGTAAATTTGTGTAGTGTTTCCTCCTATGTTGCTGATCCATGACAAAAGCTTATATAGCTGTTAAGACATATTGAGAACTACCACCCCATTGCCTCATCCTTATTTTGATTTCTATTTTAACGATAGCAGTAGAACTGAAATGCTAAGCCAACACGGTTATGGTTACTGAATGATAAACCTTTATTCATTTTTCTCATTGAGGTGATCTTTTCTCTCGTCCGCATAGGTTAAATCGGGCTGACCAATTGCTATCTTACAGGACATGCGCGACCTAGGTGTTATTTCTGTAACATGAGTATATTGTACATTGTAAACCAAAAAAATTACTATAGTCAAATTAAATGATTTAAAAGTATAATTAGCATGTACCGTAACTATATTTTTTGGCATTTGTGGTCTGAGTATACATTACCTTTTAATAAAGTTATATACGATAGTGTTGACAAACCTCTGGGTGCGTTTGCTTGCCATTGCAGTTTTAGTTGGACATTGATTATTTCATAGACAGTTAGTTGCAAAATTTTATTAGACAAATTATTTACATGATTTGACTGGGACAGTCTCGAAAGGCCCTTGTGGCTTCTTACTGTCTCTTTATTTCTTATGTTCTTATGTGTTTGTGGAGTATCATCGGACAAAAGCAGTTCTTGTCATGTTTTCTTTCATTCATTTTCAATACTTAGTCTGCTTCTATCCTATAATATCGTGTTTTATTATTTTACTTCCTATCTATAATATAGGGTTTTATTATTTTCTTTCTGATCTCTAATGTAATCTCATTACTCATTAATACCCACCCAATAGTGTTGAAATTCAAAAGACTTCATTTTCTGCAAAAAAAAAAAAAAAAAAAAAATTAAAAAATTATTTTGCCAATCTACATAATTTTCTTGTTTAAACATATTGAACAAGTGTTTCATCACTTTTGTGTTTTCATTTAAAGCGTTCGATTACCTTTTGCTCTACTCAAGAATGTTTCACAACTCCACGAGAATCTTCAAGAAGACATTTAAAATCAGACATATCAGAAAAATAAGTTGCATACAGATGAAAAATTTGTAAAACTTATCGATTTATTTTTCTTTGGACATTTTTGTTTTTTAAATATAAATTTATCTAATTCAAGGATAGGACAGTCATACAGTACTTTATTATTTAATAACTCACTATTCAGATTTTTATATATTTACTATCTTCAACCAACAATAAATTGAGAAAATCTCATAACCTTTTATTTTTTTCAGATGTATTGTTGGTATAAATCCTGGAAGTGGATCAAAGGTAGAGAGAAAAAAAAAACATAAAACATGTCGGCGCATCTTTAAAAGTCCTCAGCTTTATAAAAAATTTGACATTTTGAGTGGAGCGCAGAGTGGCAAAATTGTTAAAATTATCTGTGTATACCTAACTTTATATATATATATATATATATATATATATATATATATATATATATATATATATATATATATATATATATATATATATATATATATATATATATATATATATATATAAATTTAAAAAATTTTATTGTATATATATATATATATATATATATATATATATATATATATATATATATATATATATATATATATATATATATATATATATATATATATATTAATAAAATTATAAATATTTTTTTTTTTTTTTTACATTTTTAATGAATTGTAAAGTTTCGTGCTGAAAACTGTGACCGTAAAATTTACGGTAATCTGCCGGCATTTGGCGGCTGCCAACTAAATACCGTAAAAAAAACGGCCACCGTTTTCTGATCAAAATACGGTCACCGTTTTCAGTATGGTAAAGTACCGTAAAAAAAACGGTCACCGTATTTGTTTAAAAAAAACGGTGGCCGTATTTTTTACAGTACTTTACCATACTGAAAACGGTGACCGTATTTTGATCAAAAAACGGTGCCCGTTTTTTTTACGGTATTTAGTTGGCAGCCGCCAAATGCCGGCAGATTACCGTAAATTTTACGGTCAAAGTTTTACAGTGCAGAAGCCACAAGGGCCTATCGAAATTCTAATACGATGCCCGTGAAACGAGGTTTAAAAATTAACAAATTACTGAAAGAATATTTTCTTAGATCGAGATGGCATGGCTTCTTTTTAATTTTCTTATTATGTCCTCTAGTTACTCTTCCACGGTCCACTACAAGCCCCTACCTCTTACACCTACAACTTCCGATATAAACACGTTTTTAGTCAATCTCCCATCATTCATCCTACAAACATGCCCAAAAAAAACCTCAGCATGTTCTGCTCAGCTCTCTCAACCATACACCTTCCCCAAGCACATTGCTCCTTTATTCTCACATTCCTGACTCTATCACTTCTACTTACACCACATATCGCTCTCAGACCTTTCATATCGAAAACCTCAACAATTATTCTTTTTCTCGCATTCAACCGCCACACCCCGCTCCCATACATAACAACCGGAACACAGCATCCCTCAAACATTTTCTTCTTCCCTTCTCTTTTCAACCTTCCTCTCTTCCAAATATACCTCAAGCCTCCCAACACCTTCTCCCCTTATCTTATTCTATACTCTACTTCATCTCCCCCCTCAACATTTACACCCAGATATTTAAAAGAAAAATTAACCCATTCCATCCTCTCCATCCCAACCTTAATTAGCAGTTCATCTCCCCCACCTACAACTCTCTCTTCACTCTCCCCATTTTTCATATATATATATATATATATATATATATATATATATATATATATATATATATATATATATATATATATATATATATATATATATATATATATATATATATATATATATATATATATATATATATATATATGTAGTTCTCATGATTCAGCTGGTGAACTTGCCTACGATTTTTCTATCTATTACAACCTTGACCAGTTGGAAATATGAAATATGACCCTATTTAGAATGCAAGAGGAGAGCTACGAGAAGGAAGAGATCATAGATAATTAATTGAATAAATAAGATTAAAATCTTTCTCATTTTTTGTTATATGTTTGCATCTTTCAAATAAAATATAAAAATAATTCATATTTACATTTTTGCGCTTTTCTTTTCTTTTCTTCTTTGCGCTCCTAAATTTGCGCTTTAAAAATTTTTTTGATTTGCGGACATTTGATCCTTTGCATTTGCGGACAAAATTTTTTAAAAAATGTGCGCTTTAGCGCTTGCGCACTAAGTTTTTCCAATTTGCGCTCTAAAGTTTAAAATTTGCGTGCCCACCTCTATATATATATATAATATATATATATATATATATATATATATATATATATATATATATATATATATATATATATATATATATATATATATATATATATATATATATATATATATATATATATATATATATATATATATATATATATATATATATATATATATATATATATATATATATATATATATATATATATATATATATATATATATATATATATATATATATATATATATATATATATATATATATATATATATATATATATATATATATATATATGTGTGTGTATAGGCTTTGATAAATTTTAGGTGGAAATGTATCGAGAATCGATTATCGATTCTTCCAATACATTTGCATTTACGAATTATCTAAGCGATACCGATAATCGATAGAAATATATAGATCGACATGCATCGCCGATACATGTATCTAGTTACTGCCTATGTCAGTATATATATATATATATATATATATATATATATATATATATATATATATATATATATATATATATATATATATATATATATATATATATATATATATATATATATATATATATATATATATATATAATAATAATAAACAGATTTGAATTAAATTAAGTATTTTTCCACTTTTCCTCACTTCCACAAGTCCAACTTTCCTTTTATCCAGTTTATTAAAATCAAACGTCACTCACTACGTTTCTTGATTTTCTGATGATTGACGTTTCTTTTTATTTATAATTTTTTTTCAAGCTTTTCGTGAATCTATTAAATCTATATTTTAATCAAAGATTTTCATAAATATTTAAGAGTTAAAAAAAATGATTTTTTATGATACTAATTTCACTTTTTGTTGAAATGTACTTTGAAAAAAATAATTGACAACAAAATATTTGTAATCCTATTTTCTTATTAATAATTTAGTGTTCATTAATATTTTAATTTCATTGTAATTTTATTATACCTCAATATCAATTTCCTTCAATTTCCTTTGAATTAAAGAAACAATATCAATTTCCTTTGTAATTATTAAAAGAGCCTGCATTTGATGAAATGCTTTATATGAAATAAAAAATGAAAAAGAATTTCTTTCGTTGGTAAATAGTTAAACAGGATAAAACCTAACAAGTTCTTCTATATCTAAAAGTCAAACATTAAAACAAGCAAATTTATCTTAGGGTAGACTGTCTACAGTCAAGAAAGTCAAACAGTTCTAATACCTTCAGAGTCTAAAATTCCTTTCCCAAATAATTCAAATGAGAAACCTCAAAATTATAAATGGCAATAGGCGTAATCAAAATACTTTACATGTCAAGAGATTTGGAATATAATTAAAAATCAAGTGTGAAATTTTTCGAGTTTTTGTCTTATACACTTTACATTTTAACTTAGTCATTCAACGCGGAAAGTTGAAAAATCAAAGTCATGTAAAACATTGTCAGCCCCAAAATTTAATGTTGCCATCCAAAACTGGAGAGCTTGATTTAGGGTGTATTTTGAAAGTACAATAAAAAAAAAAATTATCAGAAATAGATTATTTTTTGAATTCTCTAGAACAAACTCACCGGGAAATTATTTTGAATCGTCAGCAGGTATTTTTCTTTAGAAGTATTCCGAAAGTCCAAAGTTGACGAAATATATTTTATGTTATCTAAAGTTGAACGATTTGTCAAAGATGAACTTAATCAACTGAAAAACTTTCTTCTTTTAAATTGCCGTTAATTAAAGTGTCTTTCGAATGTATCAAAGATATAAATATTTTGAAAACATTTTTTTATTCTGAATGAGCAACAACTGACCTTCAAAGGTACATTAACTTCACAATCGCAATTACTGGCATTAATCCAATTAAGTGGATGTTCTTGGTTAATGTTTCAAGCAACTTTCCTTTAAAATCCAAGAAACCTGGTAGTTTATTTCCTTTACCTTCATAGTGTTTTATAAAATAGTGTCCTTATTTTTATTTTAAATTCTTTTGTATAAACTATTCAAATTAGTTTTCAATCAATTATCGTCTCTTTTTCACAGCATAACGCAGTCTTCTTGTATATAGCATACAAAATAGAGCTAACCATCGCATATTCAGAGAGTGGTTGCAATGGGTATAAAAAGGCTAAATAACATTAGTATCCGCTTATTCTCAAAAATACATTTAAGATACTTACTGCTTTTCCAGTAAGAATAATAAAAGAATCAGCTAATTTCAATCTTCAAAGAAGAAGAGATAAACTCAAATATGAAAAGAAAAATTAGGATATAAATAAAATTCAGATTTACTTTTTTTTCATTTATATAATATTCATAAGAGATGCTCTATAATACTAAAATTGAAAAAAAGTTACAGCTTTTTATTTAAGAAAATTGTATTTGGCATACTTGAAAATCTTCAAAGTTCTTCTTTCAATGATTTTTGTAAAAGCAAATTTTCAGATAACTTCAAATCTGCCCAAAATTTTCGGTTCTATAATAAAAGATTATTATTATTATTATTATTTATTATTATTATTATTATTATTATTATTATTATTATTATTATTATTATTATTATTATTATTATTATTATTATTATTATTATTATTATTATAGATAGTAAGAAAAAAGTTTAACATGTCAATGTGCAAGCTTGGAAGTGGAAATTGATAAATAATGCCATGAATATGCTCTCAGTATTGAACTATTCTAAAAGTTACGTATTTAGAAAGAAATACACTTTTAGACATGAAAGAGTTGGATGGAGATAGAGAAGGAGAAAAAGAAATTTTATCTAATGCAATCTGGAATACAAATAAGCAGATACACTATTTGATTTTTATTGTGGATAAATAAATGAAAGTCCATTTCACCTTCAGACAAACATTATATAATAAAAGTCAACAAATAAATGAAACTAAAATATACAACTAAAAATTACTGAATGTACTTAAAATTGTCGTATTGAAAGCAAGAAAGGCATAGTTAGCCAAATCGAATGATTCACAGATACATATGAAAATGGTTAGAAATTCGAATCTTTCAAGAAACTCTAAAAACTAGATGTATTTATGTTAAAGAAGTTCATCTATATTCTATTAATATGTGCATAAAATTGTTCAAAAAGGTGCTATTTGGAAATATAAGTTGTTAAAAGATTCACAGGAAGAACAAAGAGTTACTGAAAAGTCAGAAACAAAAGAAAAAAGAATGTAATTTTGAAAGTGAAATATTTTAATTTATAGCTTGAATGAACAACGTCATAGACTATCCTTTAGATTTAACGTATGATTCTGTAATGAATATTAAAATGGATTAAAAAGAAAATGATTTTACACTTTACCTTTTGGAAGGAATCCTCTTTCATAACTGGTGACGTAGTCAAGCTAAGATATCTAAAGCTGTTGGATGTAGTCGTATGCCATTTGAAATCAGAATCTGGAGGAGTCGGATTTCTAAAACAATCAAACTCAAATTAGAAATATATTCCAACATTTTCACTAGATACATATAAAAATCATTTCCTTTGTTATTCTTACCCAGTCTTTGCAAAGTTGATCCAGAGATTTAGAAAAATCCTTCCCATTTTTATATCATCTTCACTCTCGAGTTTTATTTTTATAAATTCTCCTCCATAAAAGAAGTACACCAAATCTTCTCCGTGAGCAATTACTGAAGTCCGTAAAAATAAGAGAGGGAATAAAGAAGAAGAAATTGAAGAACAAATGTTTGAATCTATTTTGATAGAAATTTAATGATTTATATGCATGCAAATGCTAAAATAATACGTGATAACAGAAGCTAATAAATAATTTCATTAATTTACGTTATGTAAGGCTATATATATATGCAATTTTATGAAAAAAAGGAGGAACCATCTTAGCATTAAAGGTTACTCACCATCCCTTTTAACATACCCTGGAAGTATGCTTGCCCAAGAAACGTTTGCTAAGTGATCAAACTGATACGTATAAAATTTTATGTTTTGATCTTTAGCAAAGAAGTTTGCTACTGTATCGTGAGCTACCCTGAACAGTCGGTCTGAATTAATCTGTAATTTTATTATTATTATTATTATTATTATTATTATTATTATTATTATTATTATTATTATTATTATTATTATTATTATTATTATTATTATTATTATTATTATTATTATTATTATTAGTATTATTATTAGTATTATTGCAATTATTGTTTGTTTTTTGTTGCTGCCGAAGAAGTTGTAGTTGTTATTGTTGTTGCTTTTTCTGTTTTCGTGTTTCTTCAAGTATTAGTAATAGTAGATTTAGTCATTGTTGTTGCTGCAGAAGTAACAGTAATTTTCTTGTTAAAGAAGTTGTAGTTGAAGAAACAGTGATATTGGAATTAACAGGTGGAGATATATATATATATATATATATAGATATATATATATATATATATATATATATAGTATATATATATATATATATATATATATATATATATATATATATATATATATATATATATATATATATATATATATATATATATATATATATATATATATATATATATATATATATATATATATATATATATATATATATATATATATATATATATATTCTTTTTTATACCTCTGGTGGGATTGGCCAGAGACCTACTAAAATTTCCACCACAATTATAGAAAAAATGGAAATTTTATTAAGTTAAAGGCCTACAATCCTGATATACGACGTTTTATTGGGTGTTACTCAAAGGAAGTTTTAAAATATATAAAGAGAATGTCTTCCAGACATTCCCAATAGAGTACACGTAATATTGATCTTAACTGTTATGTATGAGGTCAGGAGTTGAACAGTGAAAGAATTAGACTGTGTAGAAAGGGGTGTATCAAAAGCTCTTCTCAGTGGAGGAGTTATGCGAAGGGAGAGTTCAAAAGAGAAGTGTTCACTGCAATAGCGAAAATATACAGAGAGTGAATGAACAATTCAAAGAACAGAAAGATGCTGGAATGAATTAATGAGAGGAAGATTTAAAAAGACGAAGAGCATTAGACTCAGCTTTCTCAAATAAATGCGTATGAGTGGAGCCACCCCATATGTGAAAGGCGCACTCCTTAAAGCTGGAACAACACCAACCAGTGTTTTGTAAAGAAATTCTGAATTCGCCGCAGAACATCCATCCTCTTAGAAACTTGCTTAGAAGAGAAACTGTGATCTTTCAAAGAAAGATCACGAGAGAAAGAAACACCGAGAATATTGAGAACAGATAAAGGTTTGAATCGACTGTTTTTTGAGAAGATATCATCGTTGTGTGGAAGGTTATGTTGACTAGAAATATCGAGGAACTGAGTGTTTTAAAATATTGAAAACGATAATTTGAAATACGAGATAGATCAGAGGCTAGCTGTTCCAAACCTACACTCCATGTGTCTATTAACTGTTGTTATGAGGGGAATCTTTCAAATTGAAAGGAGTAATGAAGGGTGGAATCATCGGCATGGGAGTGGATAAAAGATGAAGTAGCAGAGAGAACACCATCGATGAAAAGAAGAAAAGGGTTGTTAATAGGACAGTTTCTTGATGACACCACCATTAATAGATTTAAGGGAGGAACGGTATCCGTCTACAACATCAACTAGAGAACAATTTTGAGCAGTAGGTGCAACTCCCTACCCGTATCTCTTACAATCTTAGTGATCTTTTCCAAACTTCTTGTCCATTTCCTTACACTGTTAAACCCTTTCCTCCTCTGGTCTAGGTTTATTAGATCATTTTCTTATCTCTATATATATTTTGTCCTGTCTCTTTAAGTCTTCCGCAAGAACTTACTCTGCATTCTGCAAGAAGTTTCTGTTATTTCAGTGCCATTAACTGTTCTGACTCGCAGTTGTACTTTTTTGATATTCCGTGGAATGATTGCTGTTCCCGTGATAGTAGTCTCTCTGAATGTTTAGAGCGCATAAACGAGGTGATTCTTTCTGGCATGGAGGCGTACATTCCGTATTATTTCCATTCTACTAAACTTAGCAAATCTTGATTTAACTCTACTTGTTCTCGTGCTATTCGCCGCAGGGATGCTTCCTTCAGGAATTACCGTCATCTTCAAACTCCACAAATCTCATTCAGCTTATATTTCATCCCGAAATCATGCAAAATCTATTCTTCACAACACCAAAAACTCATTTCTTCTTAAATGCAATAATAATTCTCAGTTTCAGTAATGGTTAATTTTTGCGTACTTTAATAATAATATATGCTTTAGGATGTTTATGTTAGTTCACGTTTTGATTGTTTGTATGTATGTACGTACCAAAAACAATTTGCAGTATGACTGCGATTTGACCTTTAGGTATGACAGTGATAAACAAAGTATAAATCTAAAAGAGCACTAGCAACACAGAAGTTACCTTTACTTTTTGTACATTATGAGCAACGTTAGGTTAAGTTGGGTGAAATCTTGCTTAGAATTGAGTAATATATATATATATATATATATATATATATATATATATATATATATATATATATATATATATATATATATATATATATATATATATATATATATATATATATATATATATATATATATATATATATATATATTATGAGCTAAGTTAGACTTGTTGGTATATGGTAAGTTAGGCACGCATATAAGAATATATTTTTTAAATTTTAGTTATTCATAGCATCGCGCTGTAAGATAATGTTAGGTTAAGTATGAGTTTTTTAGTTGTAGATAAGTTAGAATCTGTTATGATAGATTAATAATATAAGGCACAGTTAAGTTATTCTCTCTTGAATATGTTAGAAAAAAAAGACAGCATCTGATATGAGGTACGATAAAATTAACAAGATAAAAACAAGTTAATATGAAAGTATCTTCATGAAATAATCTTTTCTCTTAAGGACGTAAAGGAAAGTTGAGCAAAAAGGTGATTAATTAAGTGTCCAATAACACTGGTAGCTTGGAATTTGAAAAATATCAGAAGAAAGGGTTGGTAAGAGTATTACACTGAGAAAGAGGTACTAGTCATGGATACAGAGATTAAGCTCTTTTCCAAGACATATCAAAACATGGTCAGGAAACAATGTTTGGGATACTTTATTAAAGAATAATGAAGGCATCCAGACATACTAATGATAAGTTAGGATATGTTACTTTGAAAACGTTAGAAAAAAAATAAAGCATGAGAAGGAAACTAGCCTTTGAGTTTAGAGAAATACTAATAATAATAATAATAATAATAATAATAATAAAATAATAATAATAGTAATATAATTCCCTGCGGCTACATTGTTCATAAGCGAGCAGAATTTTGTGAAGCGCGGACTGCGTTGAGTAATCAAACCAGAGTTTTTGCATGGATGGAGATGTACCCACAAACATAATTTGGAATTCCATCTCTTGGGTTACACCAAAAAATAAAAAAATTTTATTTAATTTTAATGTGGGTACTGATGCCCACCTTGTATGTGACACATGCAAGGGACTACTCATCATGTAAAATAGAATTTATTCCTGTCTATCTGCCTCAACATAGAATTAACAGTCATGGAGAGACTGGTAGAAGATGGGAGGTGGGAGGAGTTGATTTACATTTTCCTTATTTCTTTCTTTCTATTTTTAATTTTAATTTTTATTTATTTTAATATTTAAATTTTTAAACAATTTAATTTTTTCATTTATTTTAAAATATTTAATTTTTAAAATTTTAATTTTCAATTTTTATAATTTTTATTTTTTTGATTAATTTAATTATTTTTATTATTTTAATTATCTTTACTTACTTTTCATTATTTTTATTACTCTTTATTATTTTAAGTTATTTTAAATATTTTTATTTAATTTTATTATTTTTCATTATTTTTTATTATTTTTTGGGGAGGGTGGGTAGTGGGGAATGGGTTGTGTGTATGTGATTTTGGGGGTTGGTGGATAGGGGAAAAGAATGGAGGTAGGTTTCCTTATATGAGGTGAGGTCCCAAGGGGCTTCACCCTGTTCGATCGAGGTTACCCTGCAACATCACCTCGTCGTCCCAAATCCAACTATATTCATACCCCACTACTTACATCAACTATTTCCTTCCAGTCCTCATCTGATATAGTGACATCTTCCCTGTGAAGGTAATGCTGGTAAGCTTGCCTTGCCAGTTCCACAGAATTTTCTTCATTTTGTAAGAATAATGAAATAGGACCATAATATTCAAAATTATTATTAAACTTTTCTTTTCTGTTTGCTCTGAATAATCAACTGAAATTGATTTTTTAACAATATTAGATTTTTATTTATTTTATTTTGTTTTAACCTAGTTTATGTGACAGGTAGTTTTTTACTTATCTAAAAATAAATTAATTAATACGTCAGGCAAGACTTAGTTATGAAATATAACCATTGCAAATGAAAGTTTTGAAGACAACTGCCTGATTTACAATTTCTCAAACATACGCAGTTGAGTGTCATTACTTCTGAAATTTTAAATCTAATTTTATTTTTTTAAAGGATGAAAAAGAAACTGAATTAAAATATGAAATAAAAATAAAAGATCTTTTACAAATGAATTCCAATCCTCCTTCGTCTCTTGTGATGCCTTGAATTATATCGACTTTGTTGTATTTTCCTTTTCTCATCAAAATTTCAGGAGCTTCATCAATAAATTCTCCATCCACTCTTGGCAGTACGTAATAATTAGATAATCCCCATACCTGTCACAATATACAGATATATATATATATATATATATATATATATATATATATATATATATATATATATATATATATATATATATATATATATATATAATGTATATTGTGCTATTTCTATATATATATCTGTAATATTAGGCATTAAGGTATTAATAAATCACCGTAAAACATATAGTAAGATGAAAAACAACTTACCGTTGAGTTTGTGATGCAGCTATTGTCAAATAATATGGGTTAACATTTTGCATACATTCTCTGTATTTTTCCGTGCCAAAATCAATTGAACAGTTAAATTCTTGACCTGTTTCAATAGCAAATTTCCGGTGATTCTTGTTAGATGCCCAAGGGCACAGTGCTGTACCAGACTGAATTATAGCTCGGTTGAAGAGACCTGAAAAATTTAAATTTGTATTAAGGAAAAAAACTAAAAAACAGAATAAATCGTTTTGTATTTATTTGTACCAGTAAATCTGTATCCGTTCTTGATACCTTATACTAAATACGGACAAACTAAGAATAGATATTTGTTGACGAGATACTTCTTTAAATGAAAAAGTCAAGATATTTTTAAAATCTGAAAGATCCTAAAAAACTTAAAAGACCCACCTTTCGAACCAGGGGACAAAACTTGGTAATGAACTGAGGCTCCTCCAGCACTTACTCCAAAGATTGTTATACTATTCGAATCTCCTCCAAAGGATTCTATATTTTCCTTAACCCATTTTAGGGCTAGTTGCTGATCTTTGAGACCCATGTTCCCTGGCATTACAGAATCCTCCGTCGATAAAAATCCTGTGATATAAGGTCGATGAGATTTTAAAATTTTAAATTCCTTTTTATATATATTATATATATATATATATATATATAATATATATATATATATATATATATATATATATATATATATATATATATATATATATATATATATATATATATATATATATATATATATATATATATATTATATTTATATATATATATATATATATATATATATATATATATATATAATATATATATATATATATATATATATATATATATATATATATATATATATATATATATATATATATATATATATATATATATTATATATATATATATATATATATATATATATATATATATATATATATATATATATATATATATATATATATATATATATATATATATATATATATATATATATATATATATATATATATATATATATATATATATATATATATATATATATATATATATATATATATATATATATATATATATATATATATATATATATATATATATATATATATATATATATATATATATATATATATATGGTAAAGGTGGAGATTGTTTCTGAGTTTCGATTGTTAAAAAATATCGAAAATCGAAAATATCGGAGAAGCCTATCGTAAACAAGAGATCAGATACGATACTATTACTAGACATAGACACAATATATTACTTACTTTTCTAGCAGAACCTAATTCGACTTATCATAACCTGAACTAACCGAAATGCCATAAAAAGAGGCCTAACCTACACAAGAATTTGCCGTAAAAGAGACCTAATACACAATAACGTTTGCACGATATAATAGCCTAGGGCAAATTATAGGCAGGAAAATATCGATTAAAATTAATATCGACATAATAAAATATATATATAAAAAATATCGAAACTCAGAACAATCTCCACCTAATATATATATATATATATATATATATATATATATATATATATATATATATATATATATATATATATATATATATATATATATATATATATATATATATATATATATATATATATATATATATATATATATATATATATATATATATATATATATATATATATATATATATATATATATATATATATATATATATATATATATATATATATATATATATATATATATATATATATATATATATATATATATATATATATATATATATATATATATATATATATATATATATATATATATATATATATATATATATATATATATATATATATATATATATATATATATATATATATATATATATATATATATATATATATATATATGTATGTATGTAAATCAGTAATACGGTGAGTGCCAGTACCACTTCTAATACCCTAATTAATTACCTTAATCTCTTAAGCTCCGCATCTTTTTCACACCTTATAACCTTTATTCACGGCATGTGCCTCCTTTTCTGTTGTACTCTACTCAGAACGAGGTGAATGTCAATGTTTTGACAGTTGGCACTGTACATATACTTATATATGCACTCGAGATTACGCATGCACATGCACATATGTACATCTGAAACTGTAACATCATGGCACTGGACATTATGTCTCTATGACGACATCCATCCGAAATCTTGAATTTCTCTTCACCACATAGCTATGGCGCTGTTTAGAATTTTTCTTGACCACGTGGTTTTCAATCCTTTGCATCTAGGCTTCTTCTTGTGCACGTATATACCGTATTTATTTGCCAGATATTTCTTTAATTTTTACTTTATAAATTACTAAGTAAACATATACAACTTTAAATTTTCAAGTATTCTATTTTTTTAAATGTTTATTATAAATAAGTAAATGCACAGAATGCTGAGTTGATGATTAGCCTGTTTAAGATTAGTTTATATACCTAATAAATACCTCTTTATTTACTTATATGTAAGACAGGGTGGGTGGAAGATACCAATTTGTTTCTTATTTAAATTAAAAAAATTTGACATACAAACCCTTGCATATAGTCTCTCCCATAGAGCAATATTAGTAAAACAATGGTCTTGATCTAGAAATTTTACTGTCATGAATATGATAGAAAACAAAAAATTAGTATAGAAGGATTTGCATAAGCAGAGAGTTTGCACATAAATTATAGCTCGGTTGAAGAGACATGGAAAATTTAAATTTGTTTTAAAGAAAGAAACTAAAAAGCAGAATAAATCGTTTTGTATTTACTTGTACCATTAAATCTGTATCCGTTCTTCATAACTCATACTAAATATTGACAAACTAAGAATAGATATTTGCTGAAGAGATATTTCTTTTAGTGGTGTTGAACTATCACTAAAATATGAAGGAGAAATTATAAATACGCACTAATAGGATGCGGAAAAGTATGGCTTTCACAAGAAACGATCTATATTGATCTTCTTTCCCTTCTCTCTGATTCTTTGTCTTCCGCTCTTTGGCATTTCTGTGAATCCTGATCTGTTGCATTTACATATTGAAAGCCTTCAATAGAATCTGGTACAAAGCTTTGATTTCTGAACTTTACTCTTTCGGTATCTATCCTTCTTCTGAGACCTTCCCTCTGATTTCATTTCCGGTCGTTCTATAACAACTGTTGTAGAAGGCCACCGTTGATTCTTGAAATCTATTAACAGTGGTGTTCCTCAAGGTTCTCTACTATAACCTAATTCGACTTATCATAACCTGAACTACCGAAATTGCCGTAAAAAGAGGCCTAACCTACACAAGAATTTGCCGTAAAAGAGACCTAACGTACACAAGAACGTTTGCACGACATAGTAGCCTAGGGCTAATTATAGGTAGGAAAATATCGATTAAAAAATATTGACATAAAAAAATAAAAAAAAAAAAAAAAAAAAAAAAAAAAAAAAAAAAAAAAAAAAATATATATATATATATTATATATATATATAGTATATATATATATATATATATATATATATATATATATATATATATATATATATATATATTATATATATATTACATCAGTGATGCCATCGCATTCACATCCACGGAGCATCCTCATCTAAATATCATCTCAAACACATTTCTAAAATCCTACATCCTCCTTCGAACTTCACCAAAATTCGTTTCCGACCAATCACCAATATATATATATATATATATATATATATATATATATATATATATATATATATATATATATATATATATATATATATATATATATATATATAATAATTATATATAAATATTTTTTTTTTTTTTTACAGAAGTCACACTCACGGGCAGATTTTTCAAGGAGGGGCACACACACATGACAAACTCATTTAAAACACACACATAGCGCACAGCCCTCAGGTGGGCGCAGACATAAGTCTTGAAAGTGGAAGATTAAATACAGGAGGAAAAATAGAAGATGTAGAGTTCCACAGAAAAGAGGTGGCTGAAAGAAGGAGGCATAACGGGCTAGCCTGGATTTCCTACTCCACACAAAATTGTGCGAAAGCAGGGCACCACTTGTGCGCGAGGACGACGCAACGGTGGAGGAATGCGAGAGGCCAATTCCCTAGAGCACCTGCCATTGTAGTACCTGCAGAAAAGAGATAGCGCGCTAACGTCACGTCGCAGAGACAGAGGGTCAAGAGAGTTTGAAAGTAGGAGACAGTTTATTAATCTTTTTAGCTTTTGACTCAACCCTATCAGAAGAAAGGAGGAGCCGGAGCCCCCCAAATGTGAGAACAGTACTTCAAGGACGAATAAGACCCTTTTTATTTGGAGTAACTGCTCAGAAGAAAAAATTCTCGCAATCTGAACAGAACTCCAGATTCTTAGAGGCAGCTTTAGCAACCATTGTGATATGTGGTTTCCAAGACAGTTTGTTGTTTATGTTTAGACCAAGAATGTTAATGTTATTTACAGGTGAGACGGGAGAGCCATCGAAGAGGATAGGAAAGTTAGGAGGTGTGTTTGAGAGAGAGATGTGAAGAAGTTGAGTTTTTAAAGAGTTGAATTTCACAAGGTTGCTATGACCCCACCGGGAAATCCCATCCAGATCGGCAAGAATAGAATCGGAAAGTTGAAGACGAGAAGAAACTCTAGAAGCAAAAGAGGGAGCAGATTTGAAATGAGTAGAAGAATGTAGAGTTGAGTCATAACATAAGAGTGAACAGAGTTAGAAGTGCAGTTGAGAAGATCGTTAATGAAAGTAAGAATAAGGTTGGAGATAAACAGAACCCTGAGGAACACCACAGTTGACAGAAAAGGAGGAAGAGGTCGCTCCATCTACAAGTGCCGAAATGGAACGATCTGAGAGAAAACTAGACAAGAGTAAGCAAAGAGAAGGAGGAAACCCAAAGGAAGGGAGCTTGGAGAGCAGCGATGCATGCCATACCCGGTCAAAAGCCTTGGATATGTCAAGCGCCACCACACAAGACTCCCGAAGTCCTAAGGGCAGAAGACCATAGATCAGTAAGATAGGAAAGTATGTCACCAATTGACCTC
>SEYY01008647.1:15000-19952 GCA_009176605.1 Armadillidium nasatum | reverse complement strand
GAAACCACATATCACAATGGTTGCTAAAGCGGCCTCTAAGAAGCTGGGAGTTCTGTTCAGATTGCGAGAACTTTTTTCTTCTGAGCAGTTACTCCAAATATATAGGGGTCTTATTCGCCCTTGTATGGAGTACTGTTCTCACATTTGGGAGGGCTCCGGTTCCTCCTCTCTTCTGGATAGGGTTGAGTCAAAAGCAAAAAAGATTAATTAACTGTCTCCTACTTTCAACTCTCTTGACCCACTGTCTCTGCGACGCGACGTTGGCGCGCTATCTCTTACTATAGGTACTACAATAGCAGGTGCTCGAGAGTAGTAGTATACATAGCGACTTCGACGGGTGCCAGATTTCGAAAATCTGGCAACCTGCCCCTATCAATTTTTTCTGCATTTGCGGGCAATCCTGCATTCTCAGGGACCTTCTTGACATTTTCTTTATCGGTTCAAGGACACACGTGGGCCCCTGGACCCCCGGACCCCCAAATTCGAGCAAAATTTAGTCGGACTGAACCGCAAAGAAAATGATCAGGAAAGAAAGTGAGGTGAACGCAGCGATTTTGCAAACTCAGGCAACTTCCTGATACCGTTTTGGGAGGGTTCACGGGGCCACACGCAGGGGCCCCTTCCCCAGACTTGAGGCCAATTTCAATGGGTTGAACCCCCCAAAATGGTGTCAGGAAAGAGCGTGAGGTCAATTTGAGCGGAGTGAATTGCTTTGCAAATCAAAATCCCGTTCTGGCTTAGGTTGCTAGATTTTCGAAATCTGGCACCCGTCGAAGTCGCTATGTATACTACTCTCGAGGGAATTGGTCTCTCGCATTCCTCCACCGTTGCGTCGTCCACGTTGCACAATGGGTGCCCTGCTTTTACATCAATTTTTTGTGGACGTAGGAAATCCCAGGCTAGCCCGTTGTGGTACCTCTTTCTTTACAGCCACCTCTATTCTGTGGAACTCTTTACTATCATCTATTTTTCCTCCTGTATTTAATCTTCCACTCTTTAAGGCTTCCGTCTGCTCCCACCTGAGGGCTGAACGTTAGGTGTTTGTGTTTAAACAAGTTTTCTCCATGTGTGTGTGCCCCCTCCTTGAAAAGGGCTCTGCCCGTGAGTGGTGGCGCTCTGTAAAAAAAAAAATATATATATAATATATATTATATATATTATATATATATTATATATATATATTATATATATATATATATATATATTATATTCCATATATTATTATATATTATATATATATATATAATATATATATATATATATATATATATATATATAATATATATATATATATATATATATATATATATATAGTATATTATATATATATATATATATATATATATATATATATATATATTATATATATATATATATATATATATATATATATATATATATTAGTGATGGATCGGATGTCAAATTTTGTAATTTGTGGATGCGGTTGCAGATGCGGATGTCGAATTTTGGAGAAGGGCGGATGCGGATGTTGAATTTTTGAAAGTTCGGATGCGGATGCAGATGCGAATGTTAATTTTGATGAGGATGAGGATGCGGATGCCTATGTTAATTTTGATGAGCGTGCGAATGCGTATGCCATCACAAACAAAAAAAAAACAAAAAATAAATAAATATATATAATATATAATATAATATATATATAATATATATATATAAATATATATATATATATATATATATATATATATATATATATATATATATATATATATATATATTTCACTATCACCTGGGGTGGTGCCCGCCACATTTCGCTTACAAACATATCTATTCTTACCTTTCAACCCCTTTCACCACAGCCCTCCATCTCACCACAGCCCTCCATCTCTCTCTGTATCCACAAATCTTCTACCCTCTTCTAAACTCAAATTACTTCCATCAAAATCTCTCTCACTCCATCCATCCATCTCCACTTCAGCCTTCCCTTCTCCCTACCCCTATCCATTTCGGATCTAAATGCCTTGCCCACCATTCTGTCCTCATTCATTCTGCACATATGTCCAAATCATTTTAGCACACCCTCCTCCTCTCTATCAATTACACCCTTCTTCCATTTATACATCTTCCTTATTCTTTCATTTCTAATCCTATCAATCTTCTCAATTTATATATCGCTCTCAAACCTTTCATCTCAAAGACATTGAAACTTTTTCTCACTCGAGCACTTATCATCCATGTTTCACACCCATACAATACAGAAGGAAAAACATACACTCAGACATTCTTATCTTTATTTCTTTCGAAATTTTTCCTTTCTTCCATACTTCTCTTATGCCCCCCAACACTTTCATTCTCTCTACCACTCTACTCTTTATCTCCTTTTCCGTCCCACCCTTACCTTCCACCCAACATTGCTGGATATTTGAATTCATCCACCTCCTCAAGTTTCCATCATCACACTTGTACAGCCCCATTCCTCCCTCCACATCTCCTTATCCCCACCTCCAATCCTCATAACTTTATTCTTCGCTGGATTGACTTTCAATCTCGAGTTTACACATTTCCCTTCAAACTCTCTTACAAGTATTATCAACTTTTTTCCAGATTCTGCCACCAACACTGCATCATCTGCAAAGAGTAAAACATTCACTTCCCATTCATCCTTCATATTTCTCAACCTAATACCTTCCCTTCTCTCTCTATTTTTCTAACTACACCATACATCAATAAATTAAATAACATGGCCACATTGCACACCCGTGTCTCAATCCCACTCCTATGCTAAACAAATCCGAGAGATTCCTCTTCACCATCATTCTTGATCTACAATTCGCATATATATATATATATATATATATATATATATATATATATATATATATATATATATATATATATATATATTATATATATATATATATATATATATATGTAAAGTTGAGTTTGCTTCTTTCCCGAAGAACCTTAATCTAATTAGAAAGGATAATACCAAGCGTTTCCACATCCTTATTTAATGCAATGTGAATATTCCATACCATATTTTCGCCTTCAGTCTTTATAATGAGAAAAGCCCTAGACTCCACCTTTTCGAGAAGAGCTCTATGTGTGGAACCACAACAGATGTGTGACGTGTTTCCCATACATGGGTAAACAACACTCATATAAAGAGCAAGCAACTGGGGTGGTGTGAAGAAATACTGAAGGCTACTCAAAACACCTAACCTCTTAGAAGTTTGTTTAGGAAGAGAAGTAATGTAATCTTTCCAAGATAGATCACAGTAAAAGAAACACAAAGAATATTAAGGACAGATGAATGTTTGAGTTGTGTGATTTTGAGGAAGATATATTGTTGTGTGGAAGATTGTGTCCAGCAGAGAGACGGAGGAATTGAGTTTTGGTGGCATTGAAAACAAAAATATTTTCTCTGCCTCAATTTGAAATGCGAGATAGATCAGGGGTCAGTTTCCGCAAGGCTACCTCTCTTGCTTCTATTAACTGCTGTTGGGAGAGCTGTCTTTCAAATTAAAAAGATTAATAAAAAGTGAAATCATTGGCATAGTGGATAGGAAATGAAGTAAGAGAGGGTAGGTTATTAATGAAAAGCAAAAAAAAAAAAAAAAAAAAAGGTTGGGGATTGGAAAGTTTGGAAATCAAAGCTCTGCCACACTCTACCGAAAGCTTTCGATAAGTCCAGCGCGATAGCAATAAATTCACCGAAATGACGAAGAGCGGAGAAACAAGAGTCAGAAAGAAGGGAAAGAAAATCACCTGTAGAGCGTTTCTTACAAAAGCCATACTGGCGAATTCAGATGTTTCCAAATATTCCAATTAAGGATAGATTCAAAATCTTTATAAATAACGGAGGTTAAAGAAATTTGAGACGATAGTTAGAGGGTTGAGAGGGGTTCCCCTTTTTCGGCACAGGCTGAATGAGCGAACGTTTCCAGTAAGAAGGGAAAGTTGAAGCAGAAAGACATAAACGAAATAGTTTACCAAGGAAGGGTGTAAGCTCTGAAGTATAAATTTTGAGAACCACAGGAAGAATACCATCAGGACCGTACTCCTTCCTAGTGTTAAGTTTTGAGGGAGCAGAAAAGACATCTTTAGAAGATAATATATATATATATATATATATATATATATATATATATATATATATATATTATATATATATATATATATATATATATATATATATATATATATATATATATATATATATATATATATATATATATATATATATATATATATATATATATATATATATATATATATATATATATATATATATATATATATATATATATATATATATATATATATATATATATATATATATATATATATATATATATATATATATATATATATATATATATATATATATATATATATATATATATATATATATATATATATATATATATATATATATTATTGATGGATCGGATGTCATATTTTCTAATTTGCGGATGCGGATGCGGATGTTGAATTTTCGAAAGTACGGATGCGGATGTTGAATTTTTGAAAGTGCGGATGCGGATGTTAAATTTTCGAAGATGCGGATGCGGATGTTAATTTTGATGAGGATGCTCCGAGGATGCGGATGCGGATGCCATCACTAATATATATATATATATATATATTATATATATATATATATATATATATATATATATATATATATATATATATATATATATATATATATATATATATATATATATATATATATATATATATATATATATATAATTTAGGGATGGAGTGAAGTATTGGTATCGGTATCAGTATCGGCAAATATCGGCATATTTTCCGATACCGGTATCGGTATCGGTATCGGCCTTTTCAGTATCGGTATCGGTATCGGCAAAAAATTTGTATAGGAGTAAATTATCGGTATCGGTAGTGGTATCGGTAGTAGTATCGGCAAGTATCGGCATATTTTCAGGTATCGGGTATCGGGTATCGGCTTCGGAGAATTTTTA
>SEYY01008647.1:0-12500 GCA_009176605.1 Armadillidium nasatum | reverse complement strand
TATATATATATAGTGTATGCTTCATAAATATCTTTTAGGATCTTCATAAATACAGCACCTTCTAAAATATCAATATTTAGCTTAAATTTTTTCCGAAATGCTTCAATAGATGACCTTGGAACTGGTTCGGCGCCACAAATCAAAGTATTCAAGCTTCGAAGGGTCTCTTCTGTACATCTTGGGCTGTTAATCAATAAGTTTAAAAGGGTCGGAATGGCAACTAGCCATGATACCTGAAAAGTCAATTTTAGAAAATTAATATTTAATTTTATTATATTTAAATATATTCAAATTCTGGTGATTAAAATGAGAATTTTGAATTTAATAGTTGAAACAAAACAAATTCATTAAATTTTTTATTTTGTCCCATGGAACCTAAATAAAATAAGGGTAGAATGTATGAAACCTTTATGTCAGTTTTAATAATGAATTTTTGTTTTTTATTCTTCATTTTTATTATTTGTTATTGAAATTCATCAGTCTATGAATTTTGCCCATTATTAAACTCTTGATGATCATCGAATTTAAGAATGTCATTTGTAAACTCAAATTGACAACTGTTAAGTTTTGATAAGACTTCCGAAGAGATCAAATCTCGGACAGTCACGAGAAATAAAGTTAAGAAAAGAAATTTAAAATTTCTGACTTATTTAATGAAACTGATGCACATTAGTTCAACCTTGAGAGAGAGAGAGTTGGGAGGAACGCACCAAACTCCGGGAGTGTATTCGACATTTAAATTTATGGCTAATAATCCGAAAATTATCAGATTTTTATTTGTTTTAGAATTACAGCGTCCTAAAAGTTAAAGTTTAAACAATCAATCAAGTAGACTAGCATATCATAAACAACAATGGAAATTATCATTTGTCAACTTCTCACCTGTCAGTTGTGAATTATTTTGATTGTCAACCGTAATAAGTAATAAAAAATGCCACACATTTATTCAAATCTGGAATATACGAAAATGATGTTAGTGTTCTGGTTTTGCAATGGGAATACTATGGTTGGGGTTGAAGATTATCGTAAATGATTTCTGCATCGTAGAATTCCGGATAAAAAGATATTTATTAAAACTTTCAACAATTGTGAGACTAAAAGACTTCGAGTGAGCACATCACATCTTAACCTGAACGTGCTCACAGAATAGATGTAAATGAAGTAAAAGGAACTCTGGATTTTAGTAGAACAGAGCCCTACGACTAGCTCAAAAAGAATGGTCGCTCAACTTGAAATTCTTCAAGACTGTTCACCACAATACACGAACAAGGTTTATATCATATACAGCACCTACAACCATGAGACTGGATGGATAATCGCTAAACGTCATTTGATTCGATACTTACTTTTTACTAATAAAGCAATATTCACTCGAAATAGCGCCGAAAATGCCCGCAACTTTCATCAATGGTCTGACGAAAATGAGTTATAAGTTCTCTTGGAAGATGTTCCTTAAGCATAAATCTTATGTACTATCCACAAAGATGGAGCTCCTTCATATTTTGCTCACCAGGTCACAACATTTAAAATTTAAATGGAACTTTTCCATATTGATGAAATGATCGAGATGGAATTTTGTTTACTGGTCTGATTGAAAAATGAGGTATACAAAAGAAAAGTGAACAATCGAGGTGCATTAATTCACCGAATTTTGAATGCTGCAGCTAGCATAAAAGGAAAAAGAGAAGAGCACAGGAGGGCAACAAATGCTATTAACAGATGAGCCAGAAAATGTAGGTTTATGATGATACCTCTCAAAATTTATTGAAATATAAATATATTTTTCAAATAATCTTGTGTTAGCATTCTCGATCATACTTAAATTTTTAGAACGCTGTAATTAGATTAAAATTAGATTGAAACTTCTGGGCTTTTTAGTCATACATTTATGAGTAGAATACACTCCCGGAGTTTGGGGCGTTCCAAGCCTTGCACACGCGCGCGCACACACACACACACACACACACACACACACATATATATATATATATATATATATATATATATATATATATATATATATATATATATATATATATATATATATATATATATATATATATATATATATATATATATATATATATATATATATATATATATATATATATATATATATATATATATATATATATATATATATATATATATATATATATATTGATTTGGGTCAGTGGAAGAGTTTCATGCTATTGCGGATGAAATAGATGGTTCGAAGCTCCGTTTGTTCAGAGGAAGAGCCGTCAAGAGGCAAAGATGACCTGACGTGGATGTCTCCAGATGTGAACATGAAGGTGCTCTGTAGTTTGAGAATGCAAGGCTCCCTAGCCTCTCCCAACCCCAACCCGTGGAGCAGCACAATGTTATCGCAATGCGAGGTCAGTGGCAACGACGATTGTTGGCAGCCGCGTCCTGAGGAATCCGAAATTGGTCCCAGGGTGTCAGCCGATGCTCTGGGCATAAAGGTCGGCGCATGCTCCCTGCTTCTGTTCGTAGAAATTAATTCGGGTCCTAGAGTATGGTTGAACCCCATCTGTGAAAGAGTGGTCGGAAGGGATTCTGTGAGTTGCGTGAAGTGCAACATGTGGATTCACAAAAAATGCTCCCCGTTCAATCAACTACCACCTCCACATTCAACTGAAAGTGCCAAATATGCTCTTCCCCCCCCCTCCCTCCTACAATGATAACACCCAATAGACCAATCAACGCAAGCCAATCAATTAACATATTACAATTAAAAGTAAACGGCTTGCACCATAAATCTAAAGCAATAGGAAAGTTTTTATGCCGTCAAAATATTCACATTGCACTAATACAAGAAAGAGCTCACTTGCCCGCAGATCATCCCACATCCACCTTCTATATATACGATACCATTCTCTCAGTTCACCAACCCCAAAATCATTCTTTACTTACTCTAATCCACAGCTCACCTTCATACTCCAACCCAAAAACTCTCTTTAATGACAACAGAATAAAACTTGTCTTTTTCGATAATTATTAACAAAAAAATAACACAATCACTACGCAACGCGAAAAAAAAGATTCCCCACACAAACATGAAAAAATCCCCAACCAAAACACGCTATCTACCTCCCCCCAAAAAATCACCAACAAAATCACTACACATTACGTAATACGAAGTCAAAAACCCACACATCCACAAAACAGGATAATGAAGAAGTACCTAAAAAGATTTTAAAAATGACATCAACCAATCATACGCAATCACTAAAACGAAATAAAAAATGCAATCCAAAAACTAAAATCTTTACCCGCCACAGGTTCAGATAGTATATCAAACATACATTTAAAAACCTATCTGTCTCCACCATCTCATATCTAACAACCATCTTTAACAAATCTTTTCAACTCAAGTATATCCCACCACACTGGAAAAAAACAATAATCATACCAAGTTCAAACCCGGAAAAGACTCTACCAACCCCTCGTCCTGCAGACCCATTTCACTACTTTCTACACATTGTAAACTATTAAACTATTAGAAAAACAAATTCTAAGAATCATTTAATTAACCAAATAAAACTTTCAACATGGATTCAAAAAGAGCCATTCCAAAACCATTTCATTCATAAACACACTAAAACCCATAATTAAGGGTCTAAACCAACGGCCTATACACAAAACAATTCTAACAGCCATATACTTAAACGAAGCTTTTGATTTTGTCCCAAAATACATTCTTACAAACAAAACATTCAATTCAAATGGCTATCCAATTTACTATCGGCAGAACAACCAAAGTCCAACAAAACCTAAAATCCCGCTCAATCTATTCAAAAACGGAGTACGTAAGGGAGCAATACACTCCCCCTCACTATTCAATTTCTTTACTTCAGACCTCCCACATACTCTCATCAAATCATACGCCTATTAGATGACACTACCATTACAAGTATTCACTATAACGTAACAGCAGACACCAACATCACTCAGGAGTACATTAACCAAATACCACAATGGCTAAACACAAATAGAATGACAGCTTTCCCCAGCAAATCATCTACTACACTCATCACTACCGATCGACAATTGTCATCCTCACCTCTACAAATCATGCTGAATAATTCACTAATCTCATTAAAAAAAACACCTAAAAATTCTATTCATAACTCTTAACTAACACCTTACCTTCACCGAATACATGCAAACATCTCAGCATCTGCAACCAGGAAACTAAACGCATTAAAAAATCATTTCCAACTCAAACATACACAATCGCCAAAAAATGGCTACTACAACATACAAACAATTCATTTGCCCAGTCCTTAACTACTTCTCCTCTACTTGGCATTCGCTACTCTCAAAACAAAATATTAATAAATTACAAATAACACAAAACAAAGCCCTTAGAACACTAACCGGATATACCACAAAACCACCACAACAATATCTACACGACGAAACGAAAATCCTTCACACAACCTTACATTTAGAAATGATAGGTACCCAATTCTAACCCAAAACTTTACAGCCTGAACACCCCTGCCATACTACTCTCACAAATACTACAAGCAACCTCCATCCTTTCCCGTACAGTTTTACAGACTCATTTTAAATAACATTCAACCACTATCAACGAAAATTATTTACACTAAACACATCCGCACCACTCTCACGGAATCCAATCTCAGACATCGTAAATGCAATAGCATTCTCAAAGCATTTCCCGCGAACATAGCAACAGAAACCAACACTCTTTTCTTTCCTGTTCAAGCCGCTCTGGCGAAATTCAGATGTGGACACCATCCGGAACTTCAACAATACAAACATAGGCTCCTCATAAACCAGACTGCCTCACCAAGTTGCACCAAATGTAGGGCGGCACCGGAGACAGGGTCCCATCTGTTGCTGACCTGCCTATCAAGCCAACAGACTCGGCCATCGCGACCCTGAGTGACCTGTAGAGAAGGTCGGTTGTGGTGGCCGGTTTTTCGAGTGGGGTATGTCCCCTCTTTTAGGATAGCCAAGAGGTGAGAATATATATATATATATATATATATATATATATATATATATATATATATATATATATATATATATATATATATATATATATATATATATATATACGAGTATATTGTATTTTACGTTATTGTCATTGCTGTAATTGTGGATAGCGTATCAATTATTATTCTCTCTTCAGAAGCTTTTGTTAGTAATTTTGTTGAAATTGAAGTTGTTTTTATTGTAGTTATTATTACTGCAGTAATTTTGTTGTTATTATTGCTATTTTTCTAATTTTTTTTATTATTGTAATTATTATTCTTGCTATTATAATAATTTTCGTTATTATTCTTAACGTAATCCTTGTTATTGCTAATTTTTACTTTTATTATTATTTTTATTGTTGCTGATTTTATTGCCAACTCTAACGTTATAATTATTACTCGCGTTATTATTATTAGTTGTTGGTAGTTTTACTTTACACGTTTTCATTCAGAAGGCTAATATAATTATTATTTCTACTGTCATAGGGATCATTTGTAATATTATTATTCTAATTAAATTTATTATTATTAATTTTATTATTTTAATTGTAATTAATATTATTATTATCAATATTACTGTTCTTTTTGTTCTTGTACTTGTGGTTCTTCTATATATTACTACTACTACTTAAATAACTAACTAACTAGTTTGGTTATTGCCCATTTTACTTATTAACCATAAATCGTATTTTCTATGCGCATATATATATATATATATATATATATATATATATATATATATATATATATATATATATATATATATATATATATATATATATATATATATATATATATATATATATATATAAAAAAAAAAATTTTTTTTACTTTTATTTTATTATTATTATAATTTTTATTATTATTATTATTATTATTATTATTATTATTATTATTATTATTATTATTATTATTAATATTATTATTATTATTATTATTATTATTATTATCATCACAATAACTAATATTAATATTTTTATTATCATTATTATTCAATTATTTATAATTAATCTCAATATAATAAACAAGAAACAAATATAGTACCTTGTATTTTCCTATTCCATCGATAAACGCATCAGGGGAATATTTTGGGAAAATAACAATCTTGCCTCCAATGAAAAGTCCGGATGACAGCGTACCAAGTGAACCAGAGACATGGAAGAATTGTGGAAACATTCCCATAAGGACGAATTGTTCTAAATCTGATTTTATAAATATAATATATATATATATATATATATATATATATATATATATATATATATATATATATATATATATATATATATATATATATATATATATATATATATATATATATATATATATATATATATATATATATATATATATATATATAGTAGTTAGGGGAGGGTTTTGAAGGGTGCCAGTGCCAGTGCCATCTGAGGGAAATGCCAGTGCCAAGTGAGGGGAAACTACGTACGCTCATGAGGCATTTTGGGGGGCGTTGCGCCCCTGAGGGGAACCATGGTCTTTCTTGAGGTGTTTTTAATCCTCTTAATCCAGATAATCCAATTAACTAATTGGACAATCCGTTATCTTTTTGCCTTTTTAACCCTTTGATCTTGCAGCCGCCACTTGTGGCACGTGCCTGCACGTGCCTCACGTTGTTTCGGAGAGTAATTTCTAGGTTTTTCTAGCTTCTTTTTAGCACTTGTCCCTCTTGCTAGAGAGCTTTCTAGCACGTGGCACCCTTCCTATATCCGTAGACCAATCAGGATGCAGGGCACTTGGCACCCTACCTATATCTTGGCACCCTGTCTATATCTTAGCACCCTCCCTATATAACGAGATGAGTGTCATTTTGGACTGAGGGTAAGACCAATCACAGGTTCCCTTCTTGATGACGTCATAATTCTAGCTGCTTCTAGCACTTGTCTCTCATGCTATGCAGCTTCCTAGCGCTTAGCACCATTCCTATACGTCAAACCAATCACAGGGAACGTTCTTGATGACGTCATCTTTGTTCATGTCATGTGATATCTACGTCACTCGTCACCATTTTTTCTACGTTACGTGTTTTCTTCTTCAGTTCATCTGTTAACGCCATCTTGAATTTGAATTTTCCCGCCATTTCTTCAATGCCATCTATTGACTGGAAACTCAAACTTCTTCTTGTTACTCCGAATTTTTCAGATGCGAACTTAAAACTTTTGCGATTTCCATGGACGGAGATTCGAAACCTCAACCTTATATTTAAATTCCATCACCTTATCCACTACACCAACACGAACATTCCTTTCAAAAAATCGAATTGTTGCATTTACCAACCACATTTTTTGACTTTTGTTTGATGACGTCATGACATTGGGTAGACTTTGATGTTACCGCTATTTTTTTCTCTCTTATATCCGCGGGGCGAGGGAGGTGACCACAGTCGCGCTAGCCGGATGCGATATCCGGCGGCGATATACAGTTGTGATATCCGACTGCAGTATCCGTGTGGTGTTGGAAGTGAGCGCGCAAACGCTGTGCACAAACATCTCAAATGTTGGTATTGTTTTTGTTGTTGTTGCTGTTGTTGTTGTTGGCATGGAAATCAAGGTTTTACGCACGAGCGCATACACAAACATCTCAATTGTTGCTATGACGACCGAAACTTTCTGATAAATATATGAGCTTTATGGATTTTCTGAAAAAATGACTTTCATCTCCGTAGATTTTTTGCCAAAAACAAACTTCAAAATTTGGAATATATATATAAAATAATAACCTTAAACTATATACTTTAGTCACTCCTTAAACAATCTTAAAAGTTTCTTTTTCTTTAAACAATCTTAAAAGTAACATTTCTTTTAAAGCACATGTTTAACAGAAATTATTATTTTATTCATATATTTTGTATTATTATTATTTTCTGAAATCATGACCTTCATCACCTTAGATTTTTATATAAAAAAAAACAAACTCCAATTTTTTTTTTTTTTTTTTACACAAAAGTGGACGCGAACACACAACATTAGGAATGGATCCACGACGTTAACTACTATACCAAGAGATCTTACCCATACAAGTGCGAAAATGTCCTTTAAGTCATGAACATCAATTTTTACCATTTTTATTTCATTATACGTTTATTTTTATTCTAATCTCGTTTTCTTTACAAAGATATAACTAATAATAATAATAATGACAATAATAATAATAATAATAATAATAATAATAATAATAATAATAATAATAATAATAATAATAATAATAATAATAATTACAATAATTTTCCTTTTTTTCTTAATTTTTAAAATGTAATACATTAAAGTATATTCATGCAATATCAAAACATCATGCACACAAACTCAATCACATACATACATACATGAAATCAAATACGTACAAACACTCGCTCACACTCATGTATACGTACAAATATGAAATATAAAAAATCAAAAAGGGAATGTAAACACGTCTTATTTTATTTTATTTACTACGTAATTACTAACAATTTAATCATTCACATGCAAATTTTTAATATTAAATATATTTATAATCTTCTTAAAAGATGCATTTTTTAAAAAACATTTTATAAAATAAATACAATATAATCCGCACAAGTTAGATTTAGGTGGTTGTACAGGAAAATACATTGTCTTTACATGATGAATATTATTATATTTAAAAAAGAAAGTTACATAATGATGGTTTAACATAAATTCCAAATTTAATGATTCCAAAATATAAACATCATTATTTTTATTTTTATAAACAGAGATCCAATGTCCATCTCTGACAATTCGGGGTGAGGTGTTGAAGATAAGACCCGAATCTATTTCTAATTTCACTGAAGCGAATTCATCACAGGCAAACACGCCTAAAAATCTTTTTTCATTTTTAAAAAAGTTTAAAATTTCTTCTTCATTCATCTTTAATAATTCAAGATTATACTGTATTTCTTACACGGTCAATCTCGATGAGCTGAGGATGTTCCAAGTATACCAAGACTGAGATAGGTGAAGTCAATGCTTTGTCAAAAGTTAAACTTAGTCCCAATGTTCCTTTCCTTACAATGTTGAGATGAAAAGCATTACAAGCTGAAAGATCGGGTGTAAGATCATAAGCATACAAGTTACTATTTTCGACATATGAATTCAAATCAATGCCTGTCCCGTTGTCACCACAAGTCACAGTATTCGAAATTAAATCGTAAAAAGGTCGTGAACATAATGAATTCACTCCATTGTATAACATCTCATAACTTCGCCCCGTATGGTTGTCCGTTTGCATGCAAACTGATGGCTCTAAGTCCGAAATGTGTAAACCTGAATGGAGATTTTGTGTAGCTTCCTGAGTACGCATCAAGCTCTACAATTCCAATTATTACTTTCTGTGGAAGACTCCCATTGACTTTATTCGAAATATTAATATTTGAAAACCCTTGTGTGAAATTAAAAAATTTAGTCTCAATTCTTCTTATAGGATATTTTGCGGTAGTCTCAAGAAGAGATTTCTCAATCTCTAAATGTTTCTGTGGCGCTAATTTCACTTTTCTTACATATAAAGAAGCATCTAATAACTGAAATGTCGGTTTTGATGTCTCAGTTGTAGCATTTGCGGCACTCAATACACCAAGTGCAAATGGAGCGGTTGCTCTTACGAACCGTACACGTGTATCTAAAGAAGGAAATATAAGCCTTTCTTGTTAGAATATATCTCCATTTATTCTTCCATAATATTCATATGTATTATTTCGGGATTTAGCACACTTACTCTGATATTTTTCAATGTCTTTGAAACTGTAAAACCCACACGATTGTAAATAAGATTGTTTCGCATCATCTGAGTAATTTAGTAAGTGTTCAATATAACCCCTGTTATTATAACCTGCAGCTGATGCTCCTAAAGAAGTTTCATTTAAAAATACTTCAATCTGGCTAAAGCATGTGTATACGAAATTTGTTTCAGTATACACAAGGTGATCATCGGGACTCGGAAGGTCTGAACCACCATCAGCATTTACTAACTTTACTTTTAAATATAAAAATACATTCGAAAGGTCAAGGTATTGGTCTGAAGTGCCTGGCACGTTAAATTCTAAAGGTACATCAGTGTTCGTAATAGAGTGAACAGGGTTAGTACTGATAAAGTTGGTTTCACCTACACTGGTCTGTGTAGGGTTCACAGAAAAGAGATCTAACTCTGTTTTGCAACAGTCGGGACTTGAGGGATGAAGGAAGTGCATCTTGCTTCTGCGAGAACTAAACGAATAATGATTCACGAAAATATTGTCATTGGTTTTATATTATCACCTAGATGTCTGCTTACGTAAAAGTCAAATACATAAATTTCTTTTTTCTTTACTCTACGTTTTACAATCTTCTTCTTCTTCCCTTTTATCATCTTCCTACTAACACCAGTTCCAGTCATCTTTCGGCGTATTTTCCGTTTAACATCATCTAACATTTCATCAGATACATCAGCAATACGACGTTTTAAGGCCTCACGTGGGTTAACACCTCCTACAACATCGCATAGTGTGTTTACTCCTGTCTTTGTTACCTTTTTAGCAAGATATTTTCCACTGGATTTAAATATAGGCAATGCTCCTCTCATCAATTTTGCGGAAAAAAACCCGAGGCCATATCCTCTCTGCATTCTAGTCCCCCTGAAAACCGTCTTCCTCTCCAATATTATTATTATTATTATTATTATTATTATTATTATTATTATTATTATTATTATTATTATTATTATTATTATTATTATTATCAGAGCTTCATTCTGATATGTACTTTGCACAATGCAGTTCCGTTAGTGAATGAAAATGGGTTACCTTCAACGTCCCTTATATAAATACGTACAGAGTTCAAATAAGACTTACTCAATGGTAAATAATGTACACTGGTGAATGTTAGGACTCTCTGTTCAAGAGGAATATGAACTACTCTTAGTACAGGAGCTTTTGTATTTCCAACATATTGATGCTCGACAATATCTGTGTATATGTACGCCATTCCCGGATTCTCTAGCAACTCTGAAGGATTACACACTAACTGAATAGAGTTTGCAACCTCTACTTTTACAATATCTTGTTCTAAGTATTTTTTAATAATGGGCATGTATCTCATTAAATTATGCAGAGAAGACTCGGTTACTAAATGAAGTCGTATTGCCTCGTCTACAGGTGATTCAGGGAGGTAAATACACTTACAAAACCAGTCTGAACGTTGGAAAATAAATGATCTTTTATCTTTTAAATTTGCGTGTATTACAGATCTTAAAATAATGAGCTCATATTCCTCATTTGGGGCTTTATTAGTTTGAAAAATAAATCTCTACATAGCCGACTCAGTAAAAATCTACTATTTAAGTATCTAATCAGGTCAGGGAGAGACTTGTATAAACCTCTCTTTACATGAAACTCCTCCCAGTAAAATTTGACATCGTTGCCTTTTACAGGACTTAACCCTTGCACATTAGTTATTTTCAATATACTTTTTAGGAATTTAACACTTCTGAAAATCACGAAAGCTAGACGATTTGAAGTTACATTTTAAATATTCACATCTAAAATCAATTAACACAAGCCTATTTCATACATTTCTCTTTCCAGTTGTATAGGAAATATTAATTCGGTGGTAAAGTCTGAAACTTTATTATCAGGATGTAAGTCCATAGACGCCGAAGACGGCAGAGTTAGGTAAAAATGGTCTTCACTCTCCATGCTCATGAAATAGAATGATTAATATTTTTTAACTCTGACGCTTTTATATAACTGTTAAACTTGTCAGGGTAGCCTTGCCATTTTATGAGAAACATTTTATTTTTCCCTTTTCCCTTAGTCCCTAACACCTTTTCTATTTTATAAAGCCGTTTAGGATCGAAACTTATTTTTTGAAACTCCTGTTTATAAAATCCACCTTTCCCTGCTTCACCTTCTAAATTCTTAAGATAGTATAATTTTAAACCATCGCGAGGAAATTCATTTATCTTATCCACTTGAAATACTTCCTGAGACCAATTCGCTGTATATCCTTTCTTAAATTTATCTGTTGATCTTGATACACGTACGTAATCACCCTCTTTAATTCCAGTTTTATCTTTTATTTCATTTTTATTATTATTTATTACAGGAAATGTTGTTAACATTTCAAAAGGAGTTTTCTTAATTGTACGATGATATGATCGATTATACGAATAGGCCAAGTGCTTTAAAATATCAATATATTTAAAAGTATTCATTTTAGTAAAATATCTATGCATTCTTTCTTTAATAGTTCATTGTACACGTTCAACTATTGCAGCTTTATTCACGGAAAAAGTGTTATAATATCCTATATCGCACTCTGTGACAATAGCTTAGAATTCTTTGCCCAAAAACTCTGTTCCTTTATCAGTCCACATGAACTTGGGGTATCTGTCATCTTCACTAATTATCTCTCTCACGGTTTTAGCTTCAGTAGGGCACTTTTTCTCTTTTAGTGGTTTTAACCAAAAATATCTTGAATATACATCAATGACGAATGGTATATA
>SEYY01008645.1:55000-57500 GCA_009176605.1 Armadillidium nasatum | reverse complement strand
ATATATATATATATATATATATATATATATATATATATATATATATATATATATATATATATATATATATATATATATATATATATATATATATGGTTAGGAGACCACCCAAAGACCATTGCCTAAAGTGTTCCCAGATGGGACTAAGATTGCACAAACTCCTAATAAAGATTGTTAAAAATGGTTTTTAAATCCTTAAATGATACTGCAAAGTCTTTCAAACTCTGTTAGAATATTAACGTATTTAATTTAAATCTTCCAGTTATGAATTCCTTCGTTTGTTAGATATCTTCTCTCGTACGATTTGGATAGATTTTGTAACTAACCGTGTATATAGTTGTTGGGATATACAGGGTGAGTCGGGAGGAAGGCACCAAACTCCGGGAGTGTATTCTATACATAAATGTATGACTAAAAAAACCAAAAGTTGCAATTCTATTTTCATTTGTTTTCAAATTACAGCGTTATAAAGGTTTTAAGTTTAAACAACCAATCAAGTAGACAAGTTTTAACTTTTCCAGAGCTATGGATTGGTCGAGGTGAACCTATTAGTTGGTTGCCAAGGTTTCCACACCTCATACCATTGGACTGGTGGTTGTGGTATACAAAAGAAAGGGTGGACAATCGAGGTGAGCTAATTCGCTGTATTTTGAATGCAGCACTACAAATAAAAAAAAAATGAGAGCTTTATTAGACCAACAAATGCTATTTGCAGACGAGCCAGAAAATTTATAGAGGTCCAAGGAGGTACATTTGAAAATTTATTATAAAATATATATATACTTTTGAAATAAACTTGAGTTCGCCTGGAGCTTTCCTCCCGACTCATCTTATATGTATATATATATAATGATGGACCTTGTTTGTATGCTTGATATTGGACATTGCGGTCTCAAGGGCAGGACAGGCATAGCAAGCCGTTGCCTAAAATTGAAATTGCTCGTGAAACTCTGGGATTAGCTTCAGAAACTCGTCGGTACAGGACATAATGAAGTTGAGACCTATGCTGATCCCGCTGACAGGTTGAGGCCTTCCTGGGAGTAATATATATATATATATATATATATATATATATATATATATATATATATATATTATATATATATATATATATATATATATATATATATATATATATATATATATATATATATATATATATATATATATATATTAGGGATGGAGCGATGCCAAAATTTTTACCGATACCGATACCGATACCCCGATATCGATACCTAAAAATATGCCGATACTTGCCGATACTACTACCGATACCGATGCTTTACTCTTATCCAAAAAATTTGCCGATACCGATACCGATACTGAAAAGGTCGATACCGATACAGTATCGGAAAATATGCCGATACTTACCGATACCGATACCGATACTTCACTCCATCCCTAATATATATATATATATATATATATATATATATATATATATATATATATATATATATATATATATATATATATATATATATATATATATATATATATATCCAATTTTGCAAACGGAAAGAAATATGCTGATAACGGTGCATTTATAAAGTAGTTTTGATAGACTATCTTTCCAGGAACAATTTCGTATAGAGCTTTTATAAATCAAAGCCCTGTTTAATATTCCAAGTTTGACGCTTTTGATTTACGTATATTTTACGTATAATAATACGTATTAATACTAAGCACAGTGGTAGAGTGTCGAGTACGTCGTTTTCGATCGCAACATGTTGTGGTTCGATTCCGGAGGAAGAACGCCTTCTTTATCTTCCCGTAGAAGAATAGATAGATATTTTCAACTAAAAATAGTATCTGTATTTAGGGGAATTAATGATGATAGTTCTTAAAGATAATACTATACGGTAGTATGCGATCATTCAAATACATGGTATACGAATATATATCTAAGGAGGCGGAGCTACCGTACTCCCTGACCAGTGAGTAGTGGTTTAATAATAAAAGTTACTCTATTATTCATATAGAGTAGCATGTGGAATGTAGATCACTATCAAATATATAGATTACATTATATATATATATATATATATATATATATATATATATATATATATATATATATATATATTATATATATATATATATATATATATATATATATATATATATATAATATATATATATAATAAAGGCCAAGTTTTTATCATTACTTTTGTTTATTCTTATCCTTGTAATCTTCTGTATTAAATATATTACAATAATTTTATTTATAATAATATTTAATATTATTTTTATTTTCTGAATTTTATTCTTATTTAACTTATTAAAAAATTTTATATCAAAGTTTTATGATAATATCTACGTACTAAATTTATAGTTTTTAAAAAGAAAATTGAAGGTTTTAACCGCAAGTTTGAGGCATGTTCTTTGTATCGAAATAAATAAATAAATAAAAATAAAAAAAAAAAAAAAAAAAAAAAAAAAAAAAAAAAAAAAAAAAAAAAAAATTTTTTGTTTTTAATAAAAAAAAAAAAATAAATAA
>SEYY01008645.1:40000-42500 GCA_009176605.1 Armadillidium nasatum | reverse complement strand
CGTTCCTATTCATTGAAAGCCATTGAATGCATCTCACTACCTTTAGCACAAACTACAGGACCTTGTTATTGCTTTTATCCCGTTCATAGGGAACCACTTCCATTCAATGTACGATAATGCTCACCCACACATTGCAAGGATAATTTTCGGACTACCTACGATTAATTGATATGAAGGTGATGAAGTGGGCTCCACGAAAGCCCTGATCTCAACCCCATTCATTTCATTTGAGACTGTCTCAAGAAGGTCCGTTCGATGATCTCCGCTCACATAAGAGCAAAAAAAACGGTGTTGCGCACGACGTCGTCGATCATGACATGTCATGATCAAGGACGTTGTGCGCAACACCGTCCTGCCAAGTGCAATGAATATCATGATGACACTCATTGCATTTGGCAGGTACCAACCTGAATTTGTTGTTCTGTCACGAAATAAACGTATTGTTCAATGTCACACACTGTGTTTCACTGTTCCCCTCGTCACAGTCACAGTCACAGTATGGTATCTTTGCACAAATCCTGGCAACAGTGAGACATGACGTCATATCTCATACGTGTGCAATTATATATATATATATATATATATATATATATTATATATATATATATATATATATATATATATATATATATATATATATATATATATATATATATATATATATATATATATATATATATATGAACTTTAATTCCAAGATTGGGGCTTAGAGAGACTGCAAAATGATCTAATTAGAAGTTGACTGACTTTATCTCTTTTTAGTGGTCCGCGTTGCTTTCGTTTAGCTAGAATTTTGGTCAGATTTTTACAGTTGTGTCAAAAATCCTTTGAAAATTTAATCACAGTTTTAAGGATATTCTTTCTTTGTATTTGTTTGCAAGGATATTCTTTCTTTGTATTTGTCAAGTCGTTTAATAATTCTCTTTGTTTCAAATTTTAATTTCATATCAATGCGAGAGGGGTGGGCTACGATCGGAGAAGTTGAAGATGAGAGAACTTACGTCAACAGGGATGCTTGGAGGACGTTCTGCAAAGGGGAAATCTGACAGACATGAAACGGCAAGGTCCACCGGAGGGGATGGTTGAGAGTAGTATAGGTAGAGAGATGGGCCGGTAAAAATCTGGCAACCTAAGCCAAACGGGATTTTGATTTGCAATGCAATTCACTCCGCTCAAATTGACCTCACGCTCTTTCCTGGCACCATTTTGGGGGGTTCAACCCGTTGAAATTGGCCTTAACTCTGGGGAAGGGGCCCCGTGAACCCCCAAAAATGGTATCAGGAAGTTGCCTGAGTTTGCAAAATCGCTGCGTTCACCTCACTTTCTTTCCTGACCATTTTCTTCGCGGTTCAGTCCGCCTGAAATTGGCTCGAACTTGGGGGCCTGGGGGTCTGGGGCCCGCGTGGGTCCGTGAACCGACAAAGAAAATGTCAGGAAGGTCCCTGAGAAATGCAGCATTGCACGCAAATGCAGAAAAGACCGTTAAGGACAGGTTGCCAGATTTTTACCGGCCCATCTCGCTACCTATACGAAAGATGAGAAAGTTTTATATCTGTTTTGTAAAGTTACTTGGATATTCCACTCAGTAGAGTATGTCGACTGAAAAAAGCGAAAAAGAGAGTAGGTTCAAAGGAAGAAGGATATAATACCAAATAAGGAAAGTTTAGAAATAAAAGCTTCGTGCCAGATTCTAAAACTTTCTATAGAAGATCTGGCACCCCAGCAAAAAGATCTGGCAACGCAGCAAGAACATGTGATGTGGGAAAGAACAAATAATACCTCCAAGTACAAAATATAGTTGTTACTCCTAAAAAAAGCATCGAAAATACTCATCATTTATGTTGATTATGATTATGATTATCATATAATTATGAATAATAAATGCTCCCCTGCTCATTATAGATGAAATTATTTTATAATTCATTATCAGAATTACCAACCTTATTTTTAACAGGAACTTCTGACGGAGGCAATGAAGGGGAGAGAACGCTAAGGAGATTAAATGATGAGAAAAATAAAGAAGGGAAATAGAATAATGAGAGATTAAAGGAACAAAAAGAGAATGACAAAATGAAGAAAAAAAAATAAGAACGAAAGATTAAATAAAACACGTTAATAATAATGCAACAAATTTTATTAAAATGAAACGAAATTAATTCATTTTTCTTTTAATTAGTAAGGTGTGTGTGTGTGTGTGTGTGTGTGTGTGTGTGTGTGTGTGTTCTGTCAATATAAATACTGTTATTAAGGTTCTCATTGTTTTTTTTTTTTTTTGCTAAAATTTCCATACTTAAAACTGTATAAATTTTCAAATAAAACCTGATCGATAAAAATTTTACATTAAATTTTAATAAAGCATTTAATTTTAATAAGAGATTAAATATATCGTTTCTCCCTAAGACAGAAAAACCCATTTTCATCAACGGGTTTAATTTTTATGGTAATTTCTGTCAATCTATACAGAGAAGTATCCATATTAAGTCAGTAAATCTATAGGATC
>SEYY01008645.1:30000-32500 GCA_009176605.1 Armadillidium nasatum | reverse complement strand
GGGCTCCTGTGAGGTCCCGTGAACCCCTCAAAATCTGTATCAGGAAGTTACCTGAGTTTGCAGAATTGCTATGTTCACTCACTCTCTTTCCTGACCCTTTTTTTGAGGTTCAATCCGGTTAAAATCGTCTCCAATTGGAGGATGGGTCAGTGGGGGGGTCCGTAAACCGGCAAAAAAAGGTCAGGAAAGTTCTTGAGATTGCAACATCACGCGCAATTGCAGAAAAGACCTTTACGCCTTTTTTCAGTCAAAAGTGAAATGGCAATATTTTATATATGAGGGCTGCCAATCATAGGAGAAAATGACTGTAAGTTTAAAATTAGATACATAACTCGAATAGGGCAATCAATGCCCGTAAGATGTGAACTTTAAAAAAAAAAAATAAATAAATAAATTTAACGTAAATGCATGGCAAAAAATATTTATACACATTAGTTTCACCCAAGTATCACCAACCCATGAGTGATGGACACAAAAACTTTTTATAAAGTCACACCTGATCTGGATTTAACCTACTGGAAATATGTTTAAATAAAATGTCGAAGATTAAAAAAAAAAAAAAAAAAAAAAAAAAATCGGGAAAAATTTAAAATTTAAAACTAAGAAAAGTGAAAACTTTGGGTTGATTTAAGGGGGAAGGGAAACCAAAATGAAGCTTAATTATTATAATAAAATTGTATATTTAACTACATAATTACCCAAATTAGAATGGATTTCTTGTTTAAATTTTACTTTTTTTCGTACTTGCTTAAAAATTTGCATCTTAAAAAAAAGAGGAAAAAATTTAAAAATAAAAAGTGAAAAGAGTAGTCTCATAAAAGTGTAAATTTTAATGAAAAAAAATTAGTTGTGTAGGATACTTCGCACCAATTTAGTGACGTCACGGTATAGAAAGATATATGAGGAGAAATGAGAATATTTGAATATATTTAGCCCAATTTTTTCACTTAAATGCATGGCACCCGAATTTATAAAAATTAAATTAATTATTAAACTTTTTTTTTACGAGTATTTTTATTTGGTGTATAGGATGGTTTAATATATTTAATAATGTATTTCATAGTAATATTAATATAAAGTATGAAAAAAAAATTTTTTTTATACTATATAAATAAACTTATAATAAATATAATTTTTATTTATTTTTTTTTTTTTTGGTTTAATTATTTTTCCTTATATCTTGGTCATAATTTCTTTTCCTTAAGTTGTTTTTTTTTTTTTTTTTTATTCCTTTTAAGAAGGGTGTGGGGTTTAAACCAAAATGAAACTTAATTATTATAATAAAATTACAGTATATATTTAATAGTAGTACTTTAAAAAAATATTCATAACGCTCAAGTTAGTACGGCAACCTGACAACGTATTCTAATTCTACATTTAATCTTGAATTTGATCACGTGGTTTTCAATTTTCCAGCCCTTTTTCTTGACTTCATTTTAGCGCCATCTATTGAGTGAAAATCAAATTTCCAAAACTATTGATACATTAGATTCGAACCTGGTTCCTTACGAATGAAATCCATAAAATTTGCATCTAACGTACCGCTGACATTATCAGCGATAATATATTATATCGCCAACGTAGCATATTATTAAATTTTATTCAGGTCTATTTTAATACAGAAAGTTCAGCTATTTTTAAGTTTCTGCGCTTCACATGAGGAGTATAGAATTTTAATTGATTTGGTCTTTTGGATATATTTTATCGCCAACGTAGCATATTAAATTTTATTCGGGTCTAGTTTTAATATAGAAAGTTCATCTGTTTTAAAGTTTCTGCGCTTCACATGAGAAGTATAGAATTTTAAATAATTTGGTCCTTTAGATATATTATATCGACACCGTGGTATATTATTAAATTTTATTCTGGTCTATTTTAATATAGAAAGTTCATCTGTTTTAAAGTTTCTGCGCTTCACATGAGAAGTATAGAATTTTAAATAATTTGGTCCTTTAGATATATTATATCGACACCGTGGTATATTATTAAATTTTATTCTGGTCTATTTTAATATAGAAAGTTCATCTGTTTTAAAGTTTCTGCGCTTCACATGAGAAGTATAGAATTTTAAATAATTTGGTCCTTTAGATATATTATATCGACACCGTGGTATATTATTAAATTTTATTCTGGTCTATTTTAATATAGAAAGTTCATCTGTTTTAAAGTTTCTGCGCTTCACATGAGAAGTATAGAATTTTAAATAATTTGGTCCTTTAGATATATTATATCGACACCGTGGTATATTATTAAATTTTATTCTGGTCTATTTTAATATAGAAAGTTCATCTGTTTTAAAGTTTCTGCGCTTCACATGAGAAGTATAGAATTTTAAATAATTTGGTCCTTTAGATATATTATATCGCCACCGGTATATTATTAAATTTTATTTTGGTCTATTTTAATATAGAAAGTTATTTTAGTTTCTGCGCTTCACATGAGAAGTATAGAATTTTAAATGATTTGGTCCTTTAGATATATTATATCGCCAACGTATATA
>SEYY01008645.1:10000-15000 GCA_009176605.1 Armadillidium nasatum | reverse complement strand
TTCCAAAACAGTACATCGAATTTTACTTATGTTGCTTCGCATGAATTTTTTTTTTCTTATTTAAATTAAATTTTACTATTTATCTTAATGACGAAAAAATAAATAAATTAATTTATATTAAAAATTTTTACGTTTATTATTCTTAAATTCATCCTGAATATTGATGCTCTTCTTTTCACTCATAACCTTCTTCTCTAAATCAGGTTTCTTCTGTGAGTTTATTTTTTACTCTCCAGATCACCATCTTTCTTCTCTTTCTTGGTGTTTTCCTTCCAAAATCTTACTGTTTCTTCTCTTTTTAACACGTCTTACTCCAACGACATCTGAACCGTATAATATATATATTATATATATATATATATATATATATATATATATATATATATATATATATATATATATATATATATATATATATATATATATATATATATATATATATATATATATATATAATATATATATATATATATATATATATATATATATATATATATATATATATATATATATATATATATATATATATATATATATATATATATATATATATATATATATATATATATATATATATATATATATATATATATATATATATATATATATATATATATATATATATATATATATATATATAGAAGAAGGATGTGACGCCGTCAGAAGCGATGATAGTACCCCTACTGGGCATAACCCGTGGGGGTGACAGGGTGGGCTAGATCATTTCGTTTTACTACGTTACTCTTTGGTTCGTTCCTTGTCGCTTTACATCTTCTCAGTGGGTCTCTAGTGTACCTTTGACTCGTACTGGACTGCCTATGCTCCCACTACCTTTCCCCTTCTTTACATGTACTATGGCGATGACCCCACCCTTCATTATTCCTTTCAATTTGAAAGACGCCCCTCTCAACAATAATTAAAAGACGCAAGGAGGGTAGATTTAAAGCAACTAACCTCTAATCTTTCTTGTATTTCAAATTTGGGCAGAGAAAACATGGTCGTTTTCAGTGCCTCAAAATCTCATATCTCTACTCAACACAACTGTGACATCTCATAATATATCCAACTCAAACCCTCGTCTGTCCTTAATTTTCTCAGTGTTTCTTTTTCTCGTGGTCTTTCTTGGAAAGATCACATTACTTCATTTTTTAAACAAGCTTCTAAGAGGTTGGGTGTTCTGAGGCGCCTTCAGAATTTCTTCACTCCATCCCAGTTGCTCTTTATAGGGGTGTTGTTCTCCCTGTATGGAGTACGACTCACACATATGGGGTGGTTCCACCCTTACAGCTCTCCTAGAAAAGGTGGAGTCAAGGGCTTTTCGTCTGATCAACTATCCTGCTCTCACTAATTCGTTCCAGTCTCTGCCCGTCAAATGCTGCGTCACTCTCTCTATAGTACTATCGCTGTTACAATAGACTCTGCTCTTCTGAATACTCCCGTTGCGCAGCTCTCCCACTGAGAAGGGCTCGTGCAACACGCCTTTCTGCACAATCTCATCCATTCTATGTCTTAACTCTATGATACCAGACTTTAACTGCTATGCTCAGTCTTACATGTACTCTACTGGTAAAGTTTAGAACACACTCTCTTTATCTACTGTCCCAACTCCTTATACTTGACACACCTCCTAAACGCCATGTATCTGGTCATGTCGGCCTTTAATTTGACCGTGTTCCGACTTTACACATACATATATATATATATATATATATATATATATATATATATATATATATATATATATATATATATATATATATATATATATATATATATATATATATATATATTGTAAGTAATTTTTAAAGCGGAAAAATATAATTGAAATTTATCTTGAATGAAGTTGGAAAAACTCTCTCACTTATAACTGAAAGGTTAATTTCCTCTTGGAAAATGGCTCTTGATTCCTATTCACTTGAAAATGTCTTCTTTATCCCGCTCTTGAAAATCACATTTTTTATTCCCATTTTCTTTGAAAGAGGAATCCCATTTTATCTTCCACTTCCGATAAATAAACTTCAAATGAAAGAGAGAAAAAAAAAATTCAATACCTTCTTTCATACCTTTCTTTTTTTCTTCACAATATATATATATATATATATATATATATATATATATATATATATATATATATATATATATATATATATATATATATATATATATATATATATATATATATATATATATATATATATATATATATATATATATGACCTGAATGAAGACAGTCTTGAATTGAAACGTTGTCCTATTAGTAAATTTAGTTTTTTTTAGTGGTTTTCTTATATATATATATATATTATATATATATATATATATATATATATATATATATATAATATATATATATATATATATATATATATATATATATATTATATATATATATATATATATATATATATATATATATATATATTAAAAATCCAGATTTTTTTTTTATTTATTTATTTTTAGTTTTGTTTTATTGTTTAATATTTCTCTGATGAATAAAAGAGGTAATTAATTACCTATTGGCTCTCTATCCTTTCAATTCTCATTTCGTCCTGTTATAAAATTAAGTGTTGCATTTGTTCAAGATTAAGTATTGATAATTGTTTTAAGGCTTTTAAATTTATTCATTTATCTTATTGGCATATAAATTATAATCTTTAGATTACCAGAAAATATTTCAGACTAAAATTTTAATCCTAAGCCCCTATCTAATTTAGAATAGGTATTTTTTTTTTTTTTTTAATTTATTTTTTTTTTTTTTAAATTCACATCTCACGGGCATTGCCCTATTTTAGGAGAGGAAGTTTTCTAGGTAGTATATACCTTGGATCCCCAAGTGGGATCGAACCGGCGCCCTCAAGCACGTGAGTCAAACGCTCTACCGTTTGAGCCACGGTAGACTGAATTATATTTATATTTAACATTATAAGAAATTTTATCATTTATTATTCAGTTATTTAATTGTCATATTTTCTCTTTATCATTGAGTATTATGGTTAATAAAACTCTTCATTATTATAATTATAATTAAATTCTAATTCTCACCTTTATTTTTTAAATCAGTTACACTTTTAAAAATATTTTCGTCATTCTTTCAAATTAATGTTCTTTACTTTATTTAATTTATAACGCCCTAGTAAGTATTTATATTTTTTTTTCCTAATATTTTTAGAATGGTTCAAGTAGTTGAACGAACCTTCCAACTCCTTATTCGAAGCAGGTAACCTCTGATATATCTCGTATTTCAAACTGTGGCAGAGAAAAAACATCGTCTTTTTTCAATGCCTCAAAAACTCAATTCCTTCATCTCTCTACTCGACACAACCTTCCACACAACTATGGCATCTTTTTCGGAAACACAACTCAAACCTTCATTTCTCCTTAATATTCTCGGTGTTTCTTTTTCTTGTGATATTTCTTGGATAGGTCACATTACTTCAATTATCAAATAAGCTTCTAAGAGGTTTGGTGTTCTGAAGCGCCTTTAGAATTTCTACACTCCAAACCAGTTGCTTTCTCATTATAGGGGCGTTGTTCGGTTCTGTACGGAGTATGCCTTCACATATCTGTGGTGGTTCCACTCAAACAGTTCTCCTAGAAAAAGGTGGAGTCTAGGAATTTTAGACTTATCAACTCTTCCGCTCTCGCTAATACTCTCCAATCTCTTTCTGTCCGTCGAACTGTTGCGTCACTATCTCTATACTATCGCTATTACAATGGACACTGCTCTTCTGAATTCTACCGTCGCATACCTCCTCCATTGAAAAAGGCTCTTCCGATACGCCTTTTTACACAGTCTCACTCATCCTTTTTCTGTCCAACTCTCTGACCACAGACTTAACCGCTATACTCAATCTTACATGTATTCTACTGGGAAAGTCTAAAACACACTCTCTTTATCCCAACTTCCTTTGACTTACACACCTTCAAACGCCGTGTATCGGGATATGTCAACCTTTAAATTGACTATGTTTCCGTATTTTTTTCCTAACTCTGGTGGATATTTTATTAGGTCTCTGGGCTTTGCCAACTAGAGATATATATATATATATATATATATATATATATATATATATATATATATATATATATATATATATATATATATATATATATATATATATATATATATTATATATATATATATATATATATATAACTCTTCCGACCCTAATCCCTTCAATCAATCTACAAAAAAAAAAAAAAAAAAAAAGGAAAAAAAAAAAAAAAGGAAAAAAATTTCTAAGAAAGCTTTGACAAATCCATTTAGACACACTGACCAATTTTTCAGCTAACTTCTATTGTCAATGATTTCCGCTGCTTTCAAAGGTTGCCAAATAAATCTTTTTCCAAAAAAAAAAAAGAAAGAAATTAATTCTTAATAGACAGAAAGACTAATGAGGTAAAATTGGATTTATTCGAGATTTATTTCTATAAAAATAGATATTTTCGTTCTATGATTTTAGATCTGCTTCTAATAAGGCCAAGTAAACAATTTACCAAATCCTCTTTTACTATTTCAGTATCAACATCCCTACCCCTACCCCTCTACTCTCTCCCCTCCCCCTATATATATATATATATATATATAATATATATATATATATATATATATATATATATATATATATATTATATATATATATATATATATTATATATATATATATATATATATATATATATATATATATATATATATATATATATATATATTGTTTCCAAAAATATATATATTTTTTTTAAAGTTCACATCTCACGGGCATTGCCCTATTCGAGGAGAGGAACTTTTCTAGGTAGTATATATCTAGGATCCCCAAGTGGGATCGAACCGACACCCTCAAGCACGTGAGTCAATCACCCTACCGTTTGAGCCACGGTAGACGAACAAGTTGAAGTTGATATAATCCGGAAAGAAATAAGTGTCTCCAAGGCGATAATATATAATTATCAATATTTAACCTTCATATTTTAAAGTTAAGACAATGTTTTTGTAAGTTGCGT